>JAFVLL020025910.1:0-83487 GCA_021397915.2 Tor tambroides | reverse complement strand
CAGATGCCAGGTGATTTTATGAAAAGCAGTACCATCCATATAAACTTTTTGGCTGCATGCAGATAAATATGCCAAAAAAAACATACCCTCCATTTACGCCAACAAACTTCAAGTTCTTCTTCGCTCCCCCGTTGTCCCGCTTGTCAGGACAATCATTCTTCTTCATGATGGATTTGAGGCCTGATATGGGGGAGATGGTCAGATATGTGAAAAAGTAAGCCAAGTTTGCACCTGTTCATCATCTCTAGCACTAACTTAACTATATGCATCACACAATCCATTTGTCCAACCTGAAAATAAAGAATAATATCTAGGAGATATTACTTTTGAATGTCTTGAAATACCTTTACCAGAAGTAATATGAACAATGATATGAAAAGCTGATCCGTACATTTGCTGTGCTCCACAGAGTATGTACTCATTCATAATGTAGCACACCAAACTGTCAAAACAACTGTTAGAGTCACAGAGGTGCTTATATTTTAAAAGAAATAAAAAAGAGACCACCATTCTCACCTACCACAAGAAATTCAGTCATGTGATCGTAAAAGATAGAATAGAATAGTATAAAGCATTCACAGAGACTTGTTCCCTAGTGTTTGTCTGAGATTGTTGAAGAGAATAGAGGTGTGTAACAACCAAAGGAGCCAGTGGATGCAATTACAGCAAAACACAAGACATCAAAGTGTAAAAAGCTTCTGGGAACTTTAAAAAAAAATAGCTCAAAAAGTCCCATGAGACTGTGTGCATTCCCCAGGCCACAAGAAGATAAGTAAAACAGGTTGCTTTTAAGTGACCATAATATAGTACAATATTCAGTGAAATTGCAGAAGAACATAATTAGAACAAAAGAGCATAATTAACGGTGGATGCCAGTATTTATGAGACCGCATCATTTTGCGAGCACTGTAATATGAGCCAGACGCTTTTAAACTGTCAAAACATCTCCTAAATTATCTTGGCATACTGCAACTTCAATATGAATGCGCAATGCAACTGGGTCTCTGCATTGCAACAGACGGGTTTCTGTGCCACGCATGCATATATAATCAGGCAAAAATATGCATATTTGAACTTATTATTCAAGTTGACTTTAACTTTTGTTTCAGCTCTTATATTGTCATTTCTAGCTCCCAAAACCTTCACTTCAAACTCAGTAAGGCCTGTTTCACACAGCTTATATTCAAATGTATGGGTCAACTTCCTATGTAGAATAGAATAAACTGGAATTTATGAATGTTATCAATGGACAACATGATGTCAATAGTATTAGTAGATACTTGTATGTAAAGTGTATTAACAGGGTAACACTTATAGGGACCAGTTCTCACTATTAACTAGTTGCTTATTAGCAAGCCTATTATTAACATATTGGCTTTTTATAAGCACATAATCTGCATGACCATCTCTAATCCTACACAATACCTAACCTTAACAACTACCTTACTAACTACTAATATGAAGCAAATTAAGAGTTTATTGAGGCAAAAGTCATAGTTAATGATTTGTTAATAGCAAGAATTGGACCTTAAAATAAAGTGTGACCATTAATGGTATAGTATATGCATTTTTCGTATGACTGGACAGACACTGAAACATACAATATTAATGTATTGGTAGCATCTAGAATGTAAACCTGTTTGCTTTAGAACCATACAAATGGTTTACGAATCCTTGAGGTTTGCAGAATAAATTCATATGGTTCATAGAATACTGGGTTTTTTTTTTTACTCAGTGATTAAAACATGGTTGGCTAATAAATAGGTTTGCTTACAAGCTGCACATGCAAGCTTTGTGAAACAAGCATACAAGAAATATCTAATACCAAATAACTATCTAACCATCTAAAGGTCCTTGCACACTGAGTCCAAAATTTTCGTATGTGTTTTTATGTATTCGTCATCCAAACCTTGCACAAAGTCAGATGCATCAAAGAATCCTTCAAAATGCTTGCTACGGATGCGAAAAACGCAGAAAATTGAACCCGATTAGAATTTTTTTTTATGACGGACAAAAGTTTCGGATACAGCGTGTAAAAGTCATTGACACAACGTGAGTTCTTACTAAAAAAATTTCGGATGAAAATTTCGGACTCAGTGTGCAAGGACCTTTAGTCAAAGAGACAATCACATCAGTCATTATTGTCTATTTATTGAGATTACTGAGAAGGCACATGACTATATGAATGAGATCTAATCTTACCTGATTGTCGTGCAGCCCCTCCTTTCTGAACAGGTGAGTAAAAGGCAGACAGGGCACTGAGGGACCCTCTCAGGTGGCTTTGAATTGAGCTTATTTTGGAAGAATGAGGTTTCTGAGAGCTCTCTCCTTTTGCGTCTTGGCCTCCACTTCCCAGGCTGGCCCACTGTTCATTAAGAAGGCCCTGTATACGATTAACAACCTGCCCGATTGCAGCAGGAGAAGCTGTGGCTTCAGATGCCCTTTGAGACTGAAGTTGGGGTTCCTGTCCTTGTGTTTCTCTTTGTTCCTGCTGTGTTTGCAAACCTGAAGTTCTTTCTTCTCTTGCTTTATCTATTACTGTGCTTTCAACAACCGGACTCTCCTTAGATTCAATCTCTTGGACTGTGGGTTTAGGGACTTCATTTTCACCGCCCATAGTCTCAACCATTGCACTTTCTACTATGACATATTCTTCAGTGTCACTCTCTGCAACAACAATTTCACTGACTTTGGTATCTATAATCTGACTTGACACACTATCTTTGATATCACCCTCTTGTTCTTTGTCTTCTGATTCTGTCTTCTCTAGCATTTCAGAGACCTGTTGACCACTGTCAACTTCTAGATTATCCTGGACTTCAGTCTCCATTGCCTGGTCACACATGACAATCTCTACCCCTACAATTTTCTCTGCTGTAGTGACTTGTGCTAATACTTCAATGTCTCGAGCTTCTACTATATTTGTCTGAGTGCTTGTACATTTAGAGTCTGTTTCTTTGGGACCCTCAGCTGGTTGAGGTTCTGTTGAGATTCCTTTCTCCAGGACAATTTTGCTGTCTGTACTGACTGATGCATCACATGTCACAACCGGTTCAGATAGTGGCTCTGTCTCGATAGGACCTTGAAGTTTCTGCTCCTTCACTTGGTCAATCAGTTCTTGTATTCTCTCATCCTTTCGTCTATTCTCGTCCATCTGCTCTCTCAGTAAGGCATTTGTCTTTTCCAATTCACAACTGGCCTTGCTTAGACTCTCTTCCAAAGTTTTCAGTTTTGCTTCCAGCTCTAGGTTAGTAAGAAGTTTTTGTTCAGAAGGTTGGGCTATTGTAATTTCTTCAGTTGTAATTACACTTGGTCCCTCAACAGTTGCAGTATCTTCTTGAGCGGATGTACATTCAGATATGGCAACTGATTCCTCTGATCCTGAAATCCCTTGTGGCTGCGTTGACTGTTTATCTTCTAACAACGCCTCTGATCTGTCTTGATTTTCTGCTTGCTCTGAAAGACTCTTTGATGCTTCTTGTTGAAGTGTGGACTCCTGGAAAAGCCCGTCTGCTTCATCTGGATCAGTTGGAGTTTCTGCTTTGTCTATGAGTATTACTGGGACAGACATTGGAGCTGGTACTTGTTCCTTCTCTGACTCTGTATCAGTTACTTTTTCAGACTCCTGCTCTACAATAACCTGCACCACAAGATTTTGTTCCTGTTGCTCTGTGGTTTTGTTGGACTGTACTGCTTGAACAATTTCAGGATCAGCTGCAGTATCTGTGTAAATGGAAGGAGCATCTTTCTTTTCACTTACAGCTGGAGGAACAGCACTGTCTTGCGCATCAGTTTGAGGAACCTTGCTCTTTTGCTCGGATTTGTGTTCTTGAATTCTTTGAAGCAGTTCTTCCCTCTCCGTTCTAAGAGAGCATATTTGAGCCCTCAACTCAGGGATGGTCCTGACTTGCTCTTCTAACTCTCGCACCCTTTTCAGCGCAGCTGTGATCTGTTGATGCAAGCTGGCCCTGTCCTGGGGAACACTGCCTCTCCTGTCACTTCCATCCGCTGGTCGAAAAAGCCTCTCAGCTGAGCCGTTCTGCGATTGGGAGCTCTGCTCGTCAGTTGAATCTGAACCTTTCCTACGTGGGACATTAATAGGCATGCTGGAGGCTCTTAAAAGGTGAGGCCTAACATTAAGGCCCATGGGCTGTTCGTTCTCAGATGAGGTCTGTACTTGAGACTCTTCTGCAGGCTTTGGCGAGGGGAGGTAAGCACTCCAAGGCGTCTTTGACTGGCTGGCAGGGGAGCTTCCACTGGTGCTACTGCTACTACTTGTGGCATCACTGGCTCGGAACTCAAAAAGCTTCTGGACTTCAGTAACACGTGACTTGGGTTTGGACCCTAAAGTGGAAGTATTGGCCCATGTGTCTTTGGCTAGAGGTCGAGCGCCATGCCCAGGAAGGCTGAAGTTGCGTGGCAGTGTGCTGTACTTTGGGCCCCTGTTCTTGCGTTGGATGTGCACCCTCTTGATTGTGTTCCCTTTCTCTATGTCATCTACATACTTCAGGAAGTCCAGATCCAGGTGAAACCCATAGGGGGTCTCTACAGAATATGGCAGCTGTTTACGCTGTACTCCACTATCTGTGGCCTTGGAAGGAAAGCCATTTGCTGAAATACAAGATACATATTACACATTTTGCATTCTTCATTGTAATTCCAATTCAAGCAGCCATTGTATTATCGAGCATATGGAGCATAATTAGTCAAGACAACAAAACAGCTGATTGTGTTATCACTTTGCAAGGATTTGGAAGACATGAAATGCAAACACTTTTTTGCTGTCAACTCTTGTAAGAAGACAAGTGGAAGGAATATATTTACACATTTAAAACTGGAAATGACAACAAAAAGTCTGGCACTCTTACCACTTTTCTTGTCCATTATTTCTGTTTTTGCAGTATCATGGGTGGAATCTGTTGTAAACACTGGAAACCTGTAGACAGATCAAATGTACAGATCTAACATTATTTTTTTACTAATCACCTAATGTATCAGTGACAACAATAATTATTTGTCAATTCCTGTACAAATTACAATACTTACTTTCTGTGCAACACGACTTTACATTATTTGTTTGTGCCATTTTAAAACATCGCACCACTATTAAAACCAGAGTGACATAGTAGTTCATTCTGTTAAATTTACTCCAGATGGCTCACAGTTTATGTGGGGTTGATTTAGGCAATGGAAAACAATTTTACCATTTTAGATTTAGGATTCTTCAGGGGCTTACGTAAGGCTGCTGATCAAAATACATCATGTTAATACAAACTGAATACACCCTCAGGCTTCAGGTCTGCAGATCTACTTGCCGAACGTTCCCAGTCTCCTATCTTGAAGTCATCCTAACATAAATGTGGCAAGAAAACATACTGCAGGCAAAAGACAATCTCACTTGATAGAGTAAGAAAACTAACTGCTGTCTTTGATTTAGTATGGGAACAAATACTTTTCAGCAGTCACTAAAGATCACTCAAATTTTTGTTATTCTGAAGCAACACCATACTCTAGGTTGACCTTTGAGCTTTTTAACAATGATATAATCTATTGTTTATGCTTACTGTGCCATTTCTAAATGAATGCACTGTATGTAGCATTGAAATGGTGTTGTGGATGCTACTTCACATGACATATTCATTGAGATGTAATTATTTCTACATGAAATGTGAACCATCTTCTGGTGAAGATGATCCTTTTCAAACCTTTTGCTTTAATGGAACAACAGTCAAACCCCTCAGGGCATGTTTGCAGATCTTAACTATGTACTGAACTTATGGAAGAAAGATTACTCAAAGATGTGTCATCTGGCTCTGATTTCAATGTTGTAATCTGAGCCAAAGGCTTGGAATTTGGACAGTTTGGAAAAGGATGTTCTTCAAAGTTGCTATTCGACTGTGTTTCATGAAATCTGGATCATTGGCTGGCTGCTGGATGTCCAGATCTGGACAAACTGGCATAGAAAAAAACTTTGACCACTTGGAGTTAAATTTACAACAATATTTTCACTATGCACCATCAAGAACAGAACTTGCTGATGAACCTGTTGGAGATATGTATTTCACTAAGTACAAGCAAGGATAGAAATATGCCTCGGTTGCTTTTTAGAAATGGGCTCTGAGCCATGGTTTGGTTGAGAAGTCAAGCGCTAAGCATTCTGAAGCCGAGTGGTATAACAGAGTGCCAACACAGCATTTGGTGATCAGACCATCAATCAGCTAGCTCCAATGATTTCCGTTCACAACACATTTACTTTAGAAAATAATGTTTTAAAAATTTAAAATCGTGAAAGAGAAATAGAGTGGTTGTGGCATAGGGGTTAAAGCTCTAGGGATGTAATCAGAAGGTTGTTCATTTGGTCACCACAAAGACCAAGCCATGAGCAATCACTGTTGTGGCCTTGAGCAAGGCATTTAACCCCAGGCTGATCCAGGGGGACTGACCTTTTAGTAAGTGTACTGTAAAGTCTGTTTGGATAAGAATGCCATCTAAGTCAATGGTTCTCAACTGGTTTCATTTCAGGACAAAGGTTTTATATTGGACATCACGAGGAAACACAAAATTAGTGAAAAGTTTG
This sequence comes from Tor tambroides, assembly GCA_021397915.2. Lineage (NCBI taxonomy): Eukaryota > Metazoa > Chordata > Actinopteri > Cypriniformes > Cyprinidae > Tor > Tor tambroides. The sequence continues at coordinate 76,910 of JAFVLL020025910.1, read as the reverse complement.
TCATACAAAAATAAACAAAATGTCCTTCAAATGACAGAAATGTTGTAACCGAAGTTCTTGGCATAGGTTTCTTCATGGTTTTTGAGGATGCCCATGCTGGCATTTGCCTAATCTGACAGATGAATGTGGATACTGAGAATGAAATACTGAGTTTGACTTGACATCTATTAAGAAAATCATTCTCAGATGTCATAATGCTGAAGTGTTAAAGTGTTGTTGCTACAATTGTAATTAAGGAAATATTGAGCATCTTAATTAGACTCCTTAGTGTACAAACTGCCTGCATTTATTCCCAGGTTTCAAGGAAAAACACCATAATAGTGTGAGTCTGAGCTTGACTGACAGCTGAATCCCCAGAATCCGACACACTGCAGCAAGCATGGAAAATGTACAGCTTCTTAAGTCCTCCTGGAGGAGAAAGGAACAAGGCAGGGACGGCAGGGGATAAGGGGCATCCCCAACCTAAGAAATGTTTAAGGCGTTTCAAATACACTGTCTGTCGATGAGTCTTAATTAGCCAGAGCTGGAATGCGGCTTGTAATTGCTGAGTAAAGTGAGGCCTAGCCGCTTGTCAATTATCCACATGGAACCGAAGAACACAACACTGCCTATTTAATTAGACACTGAAAAAGAGAGAGAGAGTGAATAAGTTAAGAAGCAAGTGGGAGAGAGAGAGAAAAAAAGATGGCAAATCATGGCCGCTGGAGAGAAATTACTTTAATAAGAAGACTTTCATGCAATCCTCTGTTGGCCTCATTTGCAGGAATATGTTTTAACTTATCAGTGGTGATATTAGGCTATTTGAGTGAGTACATCTCAAGACTTTATGTTTCTAGTTTGTTTCAAGATCGCCAATGCTTTGAAAGATAGTTTGTTGTGAACCAAATGTTTAGAATCAACTGTTTCCATTGCACCCTGAAAAAATCACTAAATTGTATTGCAATACCCCATGTATTATATAAATTTAATTAGTTGACCTTTCTATCCTGCTTTAGCTCACGGATAATCCAACAGACCATGTACTGGTGAGCTATAATGGAAAGTCACTGCTTATTTAGCTATTCACAGCAGATTTAACTCAATATAACTAATCAAATTGCATTGAAGGAGCAGAAGTCAGGGAAGGAAATCAATCTCATTTGCTGTCTTTGTAACCGTGTAGGGGCAAAATGCACACAAACGCGCGCACACACAAACCACCTGCAACCCTACAAGCTCAGCATCTAGTGCTGATTAGGACTGCTGAAGCCTTGAAAAGAAATCGAACCAAACAGAGCAAAGGCAGCAGAAACCGCTTGAACAGCCAACAAAACAACATCTGTGGGCATTCTCAAGGCATGCCAGCTGGACAAGCAGGGAAAGATTGTTAATATTCCACATGCCTGTTATTCATGATCCTCACCATAACCCTGAGATTTCAGGTCTGAGAATGCACACACACTCACCCGATGCACAGATTCAATATTTTGACACAAAAACTGATGACAACTTAAGGAATTTAAGACATAACCAACCGTTTTTTTCATTAACAGGAATTTTGACCAAGATGTTCCTTTTGATCGTTACAGGCACAGCTGCATTGTGAGACGCTGGCAATCTTCTCAAAGCATGTGCGCAAATATACGCATGAGAATCTGAAAGCGGCTAGCAGAGCCCCACATATGACATGCTGGGGGGTAAAAGATATTGTGGCCACCAATTAAAAATTAATTCTCACTGCTTGTTAATTTGTTCCTTCATTTCTGTTAAATCATAGCCATGTACTAATACGTTCCCTTTTCAAACTAAATTAAAATGAGGGAACAATTTATTACAACTTAGCCACAATTTAACTAAAATGAGAATTTAATAAAATGTGGTAATGAATAAATAAGTTGTGGGAAGTAATACTTCATTTGTGGTCACAATATCTTTTTTTCTGCTTGTCATGTGCAGGTCTCCACAGTATAGCACGCAGGAATTAAATTATTAAGTCTGTGTAATATTTTTGACATATCTATTACTTTAATATAATTGTATTTTCTACAGTTAGCTCCAGTACTCAAATTGGATTGGTTGAACAGTGCCAACAAAACTACGACTTTTAGCAAATTTTGTTTGCACATTCCACACAGACTGTCAAGTTACAGGTTACACCAGTAGGTGGCGACACTTGCTGTATCTGAATGCCTACTTCCATACTATACAGAAAGTAAAAAACAGTATGCCAAAAGAGTACTCTGAATTCCTAGTATTCAAAAAAAAAGTATGCAAAATATTCCTTGATGACCTACAACTTCCGCAAAGGTTCTAGAGTGCGCATTCAGTGGACACTTTACAATCCCAGGAAGCTACAGGAGAGGAGTTGTGAATGGCAGTAAAGCAACACAACTTAGACTGGTAGGCCATGTAACAGTGAAAACATGGCGGATATAGTATGTCCGAATATCATTCATAGTAACCCATATTCATACTATATAGAACATACTTTTTAATGATTGTCAATTATGTTTCAAACCACATGTAGTAACTAGACAGTATGCAGTTTGGAGTCAGTGAATCAACGAAATCAATGATTTGTTCAAAATCTTGATTCATTCAGCAATGAAACACCACTGAGGTGTGTTTTCTCTGAGATGCACAGCAAATGATTCTTTGACTTCATTTGCAGTACTTTGTCTAAGTCACTCAATATTAACTTCTTGTTTATTGACCTGTTATATAAAATCAATATCACACTTCATCATTTATGTTTGTGCCAAAAATGTGCTCTGATTTCCTCTCTAATGGTCACGATCATCTCCCACACTTTTCTTTCCTAGTAGCTCATCTCTGTTCCAAGCTTTTCTGCTCCCATCTAATGACAATAAACAGATAGCGAGTGGGCTGTCTGACAGGAAGCAAAAGCTTGCTCCACTTCCCTTCCATCATTGAAGGTTCTAGATCTACACAAAGAGCTCTGCAAAGCTTCATACATCTGGAGGAGGCAGAGAACACACAACATCTGTCCTACTGAGATGAGAGGAGGCCTGGAGAGAACAGCGCTGGAATGAAGGTTAGACCACCAGTGAGAAAATGTGTCTGTGTTAGTGTCCTATTCAGTATAAACTTTTATTTTATTTTTTTATTGAACCTTTATTTAACCAGAAGAGACTCTCTGAGATTAAAAATCTCTTTCACAGGAGTGTCCTGGCCCAAATGGGCAGCAATACAATCAGTTTCTTCACAAATATACACAAACAAACTAAAAACACTTAAAACAATTACATATCGAGTCATGTTCCATTTGCCGAATGACTGTTTTAAAATGATCCAAAGACAGCAAATTTTGTAATTTCAATTTACCAATGATGAGAGGCATAGACACTCACATACATATGGAAACAGGTGCTAATATTTTAATTATGGATGTCAGTCAATTCAAAATATATTTGAACAAATTACCTGATATGTTAATTAATTTATTTATCACACAACTATTGAAAAATCTAATGTATGTATGAGTCAGGAGGTATGATCAAATGTTTTAATTTTAAAACTAATATGAAATAACATTTATGCACTTGGCAGACACATTTTTCCAAAGCAAAATTGACACTGCATTTAATTTCATCAGGTCATGCATTCCCTGGAATGGCTAGCACCATTTTCTATATTATATTATATTATATTATATTATATTATATTATATTATATTCCCCTGGTTTCACAGACAAGACTTAAGCCTAGTCCTAGACTAAAATGTAAATCTGAGCTGTTTCAACTGAAAGAAACTTGCACTGACTGATCTTAAAACATGTCAGTGCCTTTGTTTTGTCTTAAGATGTACACGAGTAATGCTTTTTTCTAAGGCATGTTTATAAAAATTACTTAAATGTCCTAATTGAACTATGGCCTAATCCTGGCTTAGGCTAAACCCTGTCTATGAAACCGGGCCATTATATTATATTATATTATATTATATTGGTAAATTTAGCTTGGGGACCAATTCCCACTATTAACTAGTTGCTTATTAGCATTCATATTATAATATTGGCATATTGGCTGTTTATTAGTACTTATAAAGCACATATTAATGCTTTATTCTGCATGGCCAAATTTTAGATCCCTTAATCCTACTCCATACCAACTTAACAACTACCTTATTAACTATTAATGAGCAGCAAATTATGAGTTCATTGATGCAAAAGTCGTAGTTAATAGTTAATAGTGAGAATTGGTCCCCAAACTAGTGTGTGACTATTATATTATATTATATTATATTGGTTTACTGGTTATTATTATTATTATAAAAATAAGACATGATATTATCATCTATAAACAAATAAAAAAAACAAATAAATACATATATATATAGATAGATAGATGATAGATAGATAGATAGATAGATAGACAGATAGATAGATAGATAGAAAGAAATAATGGCCTTAGTTTATCCCTGAACCATAACAGTATTTGGTTGGGTGAATGAGTGAAAGAAAATAACAGGAAGAGAATGTGTGTGTGTGTGTGTGTGTGTGTGAGAGAGAGAGAGAGAGAGAGAGAGCTTTCATTAAGGATGTAAAGCAAATGTCTATAAATTATTCAGTCATACCCTGTTTGTAACGCTACAAGCAGACGAGTCCGAGATTCTCATTAGTACTCTACGGATTACAGAGCGAGAAAGCAATACACGAAGATGAGGAGGAAACAGAGACAGAAAATGTCTAACATTCAGAAACGCAATGCATTTCAGAGGTGTTTTCTCAGAGGTGCACACAGAGAACACTAAGTGAAGGGGGAAGGGATGGACGGATACAGGGAGATGACAGAGAGCGGCTGGTGGCGACAGAGAGGAGGGGGGTTATCAAGCTCCAGCAAGTGACAGCCAGGTGCTAGCTCTCTCTGTATAGATCATTCACATCCCATGGGATCCACAACAGCAGACACATACATACGGCTAGATTCCAACAGAGATAAAAACAATGCCCCATATTGATAATCATTTACAAATGCCAAACATGTTCTAAGCTGTAAGAGTCCAACACATGGTGAGAACCAGGCTAATCCACATTTTATACAAATATTAAACACCCAGTGGCTCTCCTGTTTTTGCAACCGCTTTCAAAATGCACACACAAACACACATCAAAACAAATGCACAATACTCTCATTAGATCCTGCCTTCCTTCCGTCTTCCAGGAGGCTCCTGAAAAACAGCCCTACTTCAATGCATCAGGAAGCTCTCCTCACTATGTACTCAAAGAATTATATTAAGCAAGGTCTTATGCACACATTCACACACACACAAACAAATAATGGAGAGGAGATGAGCTGGCTATATGCCTGAGAGGAAAAAGGAGCCCGGCAGTTATTCCTGCACTGCAGTAATAGCAGCAACAGAGCCATTTAAAAACCCAGCGACACAGTCCAAGCACACATGTATGACACGGATTCATACATGCACAAGAAAAGACATACAGCGCTACGACAGGCTGAGATTCTCACCTGTACGAACGTGCTACATGCCTCCTAGAGTGTATGAGAGTGTGTGCATCATCGTGAGAGATGGGGAACGATAGAGGGACAGAAAAAAAGGAGAGGAAGACAAATAAGGAGAGGGAGAAACAGAGACAGCCCCAGAGTGACAGAGAGAGGGGGGGAGGAAAGGAATTCCTCTTACCTAGCATGTGCCGTGAATGCTGCTCCCCTCACGTCTACCAAAAACATGCAACCCTCCCTTCCTTTCTTTGAACTTCAACCTGATAACGCAAGAGGGGGAAAAAGAGGAAGATGGATTTGAGTGAGAGAGAAAAAACAGAGAGAGAGAGAGAGAGAATGACAAAAAAATACATTGAAAAGTACCATTTTTTATTGATTTGACAAGATTTTTAAAATGTTTTTGAAAGAAGTATCCCAAAGGCTGCATTTATTTGATCAAAAATGCAGTTAAAAATATCAAAAGTAATATAGTGAAATATTTTAACATCTGAAATAACTGTTTCTATTCTTATATATTTTAAAATGTAATTTATTCCTGAATTTTCAGCAGCCATTATTCCAGTCTTCAGTGTCACATGATCCTTCAGAAATCATTCTGATATGCTGATTTAGTTCTCAATTCTTATTATTATATCAACATTTGTGCTGCTTAATATTTTTGTGGAAACCCTTATATATATTTTTATATTTATTCAGAATTTCTTGATGAATAAAAAGTTGAAAAGAACAGCATACTACATTTAAAATGTAAATATTTTGTAACATTTTAAATATCTTTGTTGTCAATTTGTTCAGTTTTATGCATTTAAGCAAAGGTATTTTTGGCAAAAAAAGGTCTTACTGACCACAAACTTTATTTTAATTTAAAATAAAGGTTTGTCTTTCAGTAAAGCAAAAATAAGAAAGATAATAATAATTTTTTTCATTGAATATATCTTTAATTAAATGTAGTGTTTATATAATTTTATTTTATTATTTTATTAGTGTTCTTTTTTTAAGTACAAGAGAAGAAATCGTTGAAGAAATCATTCTTTTTGCTTTCTTTGCACACGAAAAGTATTCTCAGAGCTTCATAAAATTACAGTTGAACCACTGATGTCACATGGACTATTTTAACAATGTCCTTACTACGTTTCAATGGAGGGTCAGGGAGCTCTTGGATTTCATCAAAAATATCTTAATTTGTGTTCCGAAGAAGGTCTTACGGGTTTGGAATGACCAAAGGGTGAACTATCCCTTTAAGATTATAATTTGCCAACAGGATAGTAAAAAAAAAAAAAAAAAAAAATCATGATATAATCTCAGAATAATAAAATAATTAATTAAACATATCTTGTTAGGCTGTTCAGATACTTTCCTGGAAAACAAGACAGCGGAAAGCAAGACGTACTGATAAAATAAAATGAGATTTACAGTGCATAGATACTGGACAGAAAATTTATTTGGCTATTGTGAGATACTGGTCCTAGAGGGAAAGAAAAATGCATCAGAACAAGCAGCAAAGATGAGTCAGAAAGTGAGAAAACAGTCCTCATACTCTTTTGAATGCTCAGTCCACTGCTGCAGTAACTCCCCATGCCCTCCTTTTGACACAGACCATCTGAGAATTGAACTGACGACGACCGGTGCCTCCGATGAAATGACCCGTGTTGAGGAGGTCTCTTACTCTCTCACCCTCTTCCTATCGTGTAATTTTTTCCCCTTACGCTCTCTCTCCCCTTCAATAACCTTTTCTCCCTCAGTAACTTCCTAATAACACTCTGGTCTGAAAAAGTTGTTTTTTATTGCTGAATTTAACGTTCCTCCCTCTCTCCCTGTGGCCCCAGGAATATGTCAGAATTGTGGGGGGATCCCACCATGAGCAGTGTAATCATTAGTACTGGGTGGAGGTTAACCATTAACAATGCTACACCAGATCTCCACCACAACTTATCTTCTCACAACACTTGTGCCTCAGCCAGTGCAGCTGCTCAGTTGTTGAGGTACATGCTACATTAACATTCAGGGCTTAACAAAAATCATTGTGGGCTTAAAGAAATAGTTCACTTAAACATGAACATTCTAGCATCATTTACTCACCCTCATTCAATTATTCCAAAGTAATTTGACTTAATATCTTCCGTGTAACAAATAAAATGATAGCCACTCTTTTCAATGTAATGAAATTTAATGAAGCCTGAGGCTCCAATATGACAGAAAAAGCACAATAAAAACACATAAGAGTGGTTTCTGAGACTCGTGTGTCATATTCCAATTCTTTTGAAGCCATATGATAGTTTTGTGTGGGAGCTGACTGAAATTTAAGTTGTTATTCACTGTTCTTCAGTTCTAGAGATAAGTAGCAATGTCAAGTACTTGAATGAAACATTCATTTGAGTCAGATGTTTTCAAAAACGGTGGTTGAATCATCTACAAATATGACTGATTTGGTTCTCAGCTTCAACTTGCAGACACAATGCCCAGTTCCAACAGTTAAAAGCTCACAGGAAGGAAAGATTTTCAGCAATTAAAGAAATAGTTCGCCATCATTTACTCACCCACATGCCATTCTAAACTCATTCGTCTTTGGAACACAAATGACAATATTTTTATATTCGCTCATCATTTTTGCCCAGCCACTTAAAGTTTAGCAAAAAGACATTGTAGATGCAGCTTGAAAATTTTGATTAAATACGCTTCAATCTATGGTCAAATATGATAAGAGAATATTAAAAATAAAATATGGGTTTGGAATGACACAAAGGTGAGTAAAGGATGACAGAATTTTCATTAAATTTCAGTTAAATTAGGGTCTGTCACACAAAGCCATGCATATGACTTCAAATAGTTATATGAACCACTTTTATGGTTTTTTATCTTGTTTTTTTCCTTCAATGAACTATTCCTGTAAGCACCAGAAGGCCACCTCTAATATTATCAGTAGCTACGTTTCCATCCAAAGTTACAAATTAAACATATGCATAAAATTGGAATATCGCATAAAACATTTGCAAATAAAGCAGAGAACAAAATTGTCACTTCCTGATTAACTTTGGATAAATATCACAAAGAAAAAATACATTTGCTGCAGTAGGAGAACGCACTGTATATAATGATTTTTGTATACAATAAATGACAAGCTTCAGAGCATCCAGATGAAACGCGGTCATGTTATCTTATTTTCGGAGCCTGCTGTTTGGGAAGGCAGTTCTGGGAGTTAATTATAACAAAGCACTTTGATGAGATTTTGCTCAAACATTTTAGAATGACAAAACTAGCATTTCAGATGCTGTGCAATGAGATCGGTCCGTTGATTGGTCCAGTTAAATGCTGTCCAATTGCAAAGTCACTTTTTTTTTTTTTGATGCGCATTGAGGAATTTTTTCAGTAAAAGTGTTTCCATCGTAGTTTGTGTGCATGTTTTTTTACCGGATAAGAAATTTATCCGACTTAGTTGAGTGCATAAGTTTTTTATGTGGATTTTTACAATTTATGTGCATCTTGGCGTTTCCATTCAGTGCTTTTTTATGCAATAACCCAACATGTGCATAAAAATATGTGGATGGAAACATAGCTAATAAAAAAGATGCATATCATCCATTTTAAAATGACAATCAAAAGTTAACCAAAAATGTTGTTATTATTATTATTATTATTACTGAATTGTGCTTTCGATATTTGTTGATATTAACTTATTTGTAGATATTAACTTTTTTTGGATGTAAAAAGAGGCATATTGTTTTGTCAGATGTCTAAAAAACCATGGTACTTATTTGTATATGCCTGAGATGATCCCACTGATAAGCCATCTTGTATTCTTGTTACAGATTCTGCCATGGAGTATTCCTTTTGGCTTTTTCATTTGGAGCAAACAAATTGAAGTGGCCCCTTAAGGAGGAAGCTATTCAACTCTGCAATGTGCTTGAGAGGTCTGTCTAATCACAGAATTGAGATGGGCCTGCCATGACCATATTTCACCTGGGTCCAGAGTGAGTCATCGGCCAGTGTCAGAGCCTAGATTAAAAGCAGACTTGAAGAGAGGAGGAGGTGTTGAGTGCTCAGCATATCTAGCGTACACTGCCAGTGAAATTGACCCTGTAGCCATAAAGTGTACATTGTACCCACATATTCTCACTCTCTCTGATGGATATACAGACAGACAAACTCACTAACATTCACGCTTCCAGACATGCATGCTGGGAAAAAAAAAAAGATTTTTAGATCTACTGAGAGGCCGTTTGGTGAGGTGCATCTCTGGCATTTATTCTGTATTGTGAGTTTGGGCTGATCTTTTAAGCAGTTTAATAAAAGCCTGAATCTTTGCTCCTGCTGTTCCTTTGACCGTCTCTTGGCTGAATTAGAGGAAAACGTGTGTAAACACACTCCGACCCCCTACATTTTACACGCGAGCTGGCTCTCAGTCAAATGCACACAGACATGCACACGCTCATTAGCGCTGTTGTTGGCTGTGGGTCTAAAGGAAAGAGAGCGAGAATGAGCATATAAGCAATCTATATCAGCACCGTTCATAAAATAGGTAACATAAATACACCACGCCAAAACACAGCCATCTTTATCAGCCATAAAAGCTGACAGCTTTACACAGCGCAGAGCTGTGTACACACACTTGAGAAACTTATGGCCCTATCTATTATTTCAAGGTCCGGTAAAGCTGCAGGATATCATATCGGCCCTAACATATGTCAGACTCACATATTTGCACATTTTACAGCATATTTTTCCATGTATAGTGTTAACAGTCTCAGACGGCATGCCCACGGACCGCCCAGAGGCTGTTCATTCACTGAGTTATGGCTGTGAAATATACTTTTAGTCAGGAAGAAATTATGATCACATTCTCTGCTGGCTATTTTAGTATTTGATTATTTTAATGGGTTTTTTTTTTTCCATGAAGGCCTGCTATTTTAGTATCATCTATTATAAAACAATTGTTACTAAGAAATTGCTAGCAAATTTCACAAACAGTTAGAAAGAACTGACAAGCAATGTAATAAATTAAACATGAAATTTTGAAATAGAAAGAGTGAAATAGTACTCTGTTTAATTTACAACTTTAGAGTGTATGTCATCATATGGCCTGGACAAAAGAAGAAATTTTGAAGAATGTTTTAATAGTGAATGGCAATGGGGTCCAAAACAACATTGAACCCTACTGACTTTTATTGTATCGACTAAAAAAAACATTGAAAAAATGTAGTTGTATCTTCTTTTGTGCTCTGCAGAACAAAGAAGGCTTTGGATTACGTAAATGATGACAAAACTGTCATTTTTTGGTAAACTACCCCATTAACAATGCATAATAGCTGCTATCTCAGTGTATTTAGTTCCTAAATTTTGTATGAAAATAAAAAATAATGATCTAACAATATCCAGTATAAAATGAGGAAATCAGAGACATACTGTAAGAGCCAAAATGGAGGCAAAACCTTCACCACTTGTACAAATAATACTAATAAAATGCAACAGTAAGCAACAACGGATAGTGATCTAAGCCAAGACAAACATTTTTTCTCTAGCAGAAAAAGCAGCCTCCTGCAAAGAAAACTGATGCAGGGTGCACATGTTCCCTGTAAAAACATAGGTTCAGTAAACATTATGTAAACTGTTCTAACAACTGCGGCAGCCCTGAAGCTTTTCAGTACCAGTATAGGAAAAGACGCCTGGTCTGATAAGATTTCATTGGACTAAAATGCTTGTTCTTATTTTCCCAGTGTTTATTATCATTTTACTCAGAGAATAACCAGATTTTTCAGGCAGATGCTTTCAAATTACAGAGTAAAATTAGAGGCACACGTTACTTGTTGCAGTTTAGCTATGACTAAGTCTAGTGCATTTTCTGTGCGGATTTTGGATATACAGAATTCTGAACTATTATTGGTGGCTGAAAACATTATCAAATTAGCTCTTTTTTTATATAGCTGAACATGAAGGGGGTGGGGGATTTTTTGGCCCAGCTCCAGTTCTAAAATGGAAGATGTACTGTAAGATTGAGGGTGGGCCGGACGGTGGGAGGGGTGTAATTTCCAGTGGGTGGGGTGCCAACCTCATGATTATTTTAGCTGACAATTTCCACTTAGACTACATTTATGAGGAAATTGTAATCTACCACAATGGCACAGTGGCATTATCAACACATAATTAAAATGATTCAGATAAAGCAAGTAACCACAATGATTGAGCGACTCAACTTTCTGTAGAAACTGAAAAATGTGTTAACTACAGTGACAACACACTGAGGCGTGAAAGCCCTCCGCTGGCTTTAACCACAATCCTGTATCAAATTCTGCTCTCTCCTTAAGGCTTCACTGCACATTGGCATCTGTGTCATGTGGCTCTCTCAAAGCATGAGAGGAACTGATGTTAGTGCTCACACAATGTGAAGTGAGCTATGTGAGCATCGTTGTAGATTAGATTACAAATTATATGGCATTACTCATCATCTGCTGTAAACCTCAAAACCCCCCTTGGGTGGAGTGAGGGTGACCAAACTCTTTAACAGCTCAAATGCTTCCACATCAAAAATAGCATCAAATGTGTTTCTGTTTACTGAGACTCTGGAATATTGCGGGATTGGAAGGAAATACAATTTTGAAAGAGTTCACATTGTTAATGTCAACAACCAAAAAATGTCAATGTTTTAAAATATGTTATATGTAAAAGTCTAATATAGAGGGAACAAACTGCTTACAAGCCATTAGATTGTGGAAATGGTGGAATCTCAGCTAACAAGGAATGTTCACTCAAATTTCTGAACAAATGTTCATATCTTCCAGTAACATTAATAGAACATTCGTTCAAAGTTATCTGCTCTTTTACTCTCTCTCTGCCAGAGTTTTTTTTTTTTTTTTTTTTTTAGTTGCCAGTCACCGCCAGCATTTTTCAGCATTTTCCCAAAACTTTCATGGGTTCCAGAATATTTTGTTGTATGAATATCTGAACATGCAGTATGTTAAAAGAAAGAACAGAGACAGTAACATTCTTAACAAAAAGCTGAGAAAATCATGTTTTTTTCAAAGACTACGTCCGAATCAGATTCAGAATGATGATCAAATCATAGATAGAGTAGACTGAGTTTATCAGCACCCCCAAAGCTTGCACAGTCCTATACCACTTCCTGGGTCAACATTTCATTTGGTCATGGTAAATGTTTTATGATCATGTTATTTTACATATGCAAGTGCTTACATATGCGATCTCTTGTTTCTCCTTCTTGACCGTGTTTTGATCCAGAGATTCAGTACTCTTTAAGAAAATTGTAATAGCAACTCCTACCGTATAACAGTGAAAACACAGAAAGCTGGAAAATTCTATCAATGAAGGAAAAACGTCTCATAAATGACGGAAAATTCTGTTAGGGGCAGGGAAAGAGTTAATATCATTATCAAAACTTTAGCACAAAAATTTTATGTATCATTTACAAAAAATATTACATTTTTATATACATATTACAGCATTACATTTAAGTTGGACATTAGTCTAATGTATATTTTAAACGTTATTACTTACTACTTGTTTCAGATGAACATCAGAGAACATTAAAAAGTGATGTTTCCATAATATTTGCAAATTGATAAATTTATTAAAACATTCACATAACAAGAGAGTTGTTTTTTTTCTTCACGAGATTAAATATGAAAAAAATTGTGTACTAAAATCGCCTCAAAATATCAAACATGTTTGATATCCTCCAAATGGATGAAATCACAGTCTAAAGCTAGACTAAAGAGTCTGTGACCATCATACACTACACAATTTTCTATGAAATCTGTCAAATCTGCAGACTGGCTCTGACTTTCGGCAACTATAAGCATCGACTTATCCAAAATGTAAATCGAGTGAAAAGTTGTGTAGTGTATTCCAGCCATAGACTGTAAAAAAAGATGGACGACGCGTCTCCGCTTCCTTCCACTATAGAGAAGTGAAGCCAATACATCTCAATATGGCCGCTGCCATCTTGAGTAAATGACCTCATTTGGAGCCCGAGTCTGCGCAGTAGAGCTTCGTTTGGAGCCCGAGTCTGTGCAGTAGAGTCGTGAGGTAGAGCCACGGAATCGAACTCCCGCCCAAACTCCCGCAGACCCAATCAACAATAACGACACGCCCCGTTTTTATAGCATCAAATTACTAGCTAAAATCAAACTTATCACAAAAACGAACAATTGAACATATATCAGCGTGATAACAACTACCTTAAATGACCAAAACCATATTTCGGAAAATTGTATTGGAAGTGTAATTAATTTTTTTATTTTGACTGAAGTCCCATTCGTTTACATGGAGAGGGCGGGGTTTATGACCTGTACTGCAGCCAGCCACCAGGGGGCGATCAAAGAGCCCGCAGCTTCACTTTTAAACTCGAGTGAGACACACCCGATTCCAGCCTTAAAACATTTTTTTATTTTTTTTTAGCTGGGATGCCCCATTAAAGGAGAGCTATAACAATCTCAAGACCCTCAAGGAGAGGGAGGAAAAAAAGAAACTCTAGCATATGACTAACACAGACTAACACAAAAAGAGAAAAAAGGCAGAAAGATATGAACTAGAAAACCCATGAATAACTCACACAGAGTAAGAGAGCTATTGAGAGAGGAGAGAGACAGACATTGCTTTGGGTGAAATGAATTTAGATGGAGAGAGAAAGTGAGCTAAAAGATGCTTAATTCTTAGGTAATATCTCAGATGAAGAGGGGAGCAAGCAAGAAGGTAGAAAGTGTGCTTGTGGGAATGGCTGGAGCTGAGGGAGGTGTGGATGGCAGAGCGTGTGATAAAGTGAGGTTTGAACGGGTTTCCTGGGGAAGAGTGCAGTGTGAGAAAGACTGATAAGAACCTCAGGCTGTTTGTGTTCAAACTGCCATGTCTGGACCAGACCAGAATACAGACTAATGGAAACATCTGAGAAAGACAGAGAGACCACAACAATAAAACTGTGTGGCCCTGTTAATAGTATCTCACATAGATTTAGTCATAAGTAACTGGCACGGAAAAGAGGCAGGCAGTTACACAGAAATGTGGGTTGGTTATGATTTATGAAAGAATTATTCCACTGCTCTGCATTATACTTCACTAAAGGCAAAAGAAGTCAAATGAATTGTGTTACACAATGCAAATACACTGAATTATACAAACATGTTTGTCAATGCATTTGAGAGTCAAGACAGACCATGTTGTTAATATTATATTGATAAAATAATTGGTCAGCTATTGGACAGCCAAACAGATAGAGCACCCAAATTCATGCCATTGGATAAGCCAATGTTACTGTGTTGGGCTGGTTGGGATGTTTTGATACTGCCACACACTTTACTTTTCAGAGAAATCAACCTCATTAAATTTGCATGATCTTTGAAACTCATACTAAAATTTCCATACTTGGGAAGACAAAAGTGCTGGAAATTAGAATCCAGTCTAGGATCACTATGGGCATAAGAGGCACATTAAGTGATAGGTATTGATTTTCTCCCAAAAAGTGAGAGGGGCAAGCATCTCCAACATCCCCTTAACCATCCCCATTCTTAATGGAGGCGATTCCATTCTGTAGCATATCATTTGACCATTAGTCTACAAGCAGATGAGACCACAGTAAGAATGCACTGAAGGGTGAATGACTAAAAATGAACTGTGCCCACTGACAGCAGTGTTTATTTCCATGCACTATCTGGTTTGTTTTCACACCTGACTCACTAAAGGAATTATGCAAATCAAGTAACGGCAAAATCACGGCCAAAAAAATTACACTATGCAATTTGCATGGTACGACTGTCCAAATTTTAGTCTGCTGTCTACAAGCTTACTTTACACAGAAAAGAATTTAAAATATACATAACGCACCAAATATATAAATGCAGAATAAACCTGACTAAGGGTTTATAAAGTTGCATTTACTGCTGCTCGGAAAAATTTCACAGACAAAATCCAGTCAATCAATAGGAATCTGCACAGTCGAGAGGTTCACGTAAGGGCGAAAAAGTTCATCGCACATTTTGCTCATGTTCAGTGTCAAATGAATTTGCAGTGTTGACCAACAGAAAGTTGCTTGGTGAAGGTGAACCTGAAGGCACTTACTTAGATGGGTTAACTGCAGAGGTCATATATGGCCTTCATGTCACTTCACGTTCAGCTTCAAAGTGACCATACCTTAAAATGCAGATTTTTGCACAAATGTTGGGCAATTGTTTATTCAATTCACCATTTTGTTTGACTGAAGAAGAGAGAAGGCAAAAGAGAAAGATACTGTAGAAAGAAAACAGGCTTTTTTCATTGTCTCCTAAATGGATAGGCTCTGTTTTGTGTGTACAAGGCACATTCTGGAACTCTACGGATCTACTGCTGGGGGCTGTTTGTGCTCTGCTGCTGAGGATGTGGCCAAATTGCTCCGACTATCAATAATCATGAGTTTCCCCAGCCAGGCATGTGTGTGGAGTGCTGAGCACAAGGCCACAGAATATGTTCAGTGGATTAACCCTATTTTTACTCCCTTCTTTCCTTTTCTCAATTGTTCTATACATGTATGGTTTATTTTTCTTTTGGTGAAGATTATTATACTGTATTCATTTTAATTAAAAGCTAATTAAAACATAGCCTGTATAATTGAAATATCAAATTCCAATTAAAATGTTCCGGGGAAAAGCATACTGCAGTATTTAAATAACAGCTTTGCATTTAATCTTAGCATTTTTTTAATGAGTAAATGCACATGATTTTGGTTAATACAGGCTGAGCACAAATGAGTTCTACTTTTTTTTTAGTGTGAATGTGATTTACATAATATAAAAAAGATATCTACTTCAAATCAATATCTGTCAAATCATTCTTTTAATAACATACCCTGGAGCAAAAACTACCACAAAGAAAAAAAAAAGGAAAATAATTGTGTTAAGGAGTTTAGTAAAACAAAACAGTCCCAAACAGATATGGACTTATCCATCCTTTGGGAATTCCTCTTGTTTATGCTATGTTTTTTCATTGGAAAAAAGAGCACTGAATGAATTAATCTTGAACAGTAACAAAATATTGTGTTTAGAGCATAGCTATTTAATAGATCCCACATGGGTAAACAAAAATGTGTTTTTATTGCATTTATTTATTCAGACAAATAAGATACACAGGCTGATGGGTTGCAGATTGCTCAGCATAAACAAAAACCATCTACAGTCCTCTAATCACATCTTAGACAGACAGACAGACAAACAAATACACAAAATTATGAGAGTTCAAGAGCAAGTCTGACAATGTATTCAAAAACAAATTTAAAAACATATGACCAGATAAAAGTTTCTTGTCTTACAGAATGGATGGGCAACAGCAGTATGCAGAACTTACTCTACATTCATGCGATTTTCATTCATGTCTCAAGGTGAGAACAGGGACAATTTAAAGTATGGAAGCTTTTTTTCCCTTACAATTCTAAATTTATATCTCACAATTATGTCTTTTTTCATAATTGTGAGATATTAAGTCAGAATTATGAGATATAAACTTAGTATTGCGGGACATTAACTTGTAATTCTGAGAAAAAAGTTGTGAGATGACTTGCAATTATGAGACGAAAAGTCAGAATTGTGAGGTAAATAACGTAAGAATTGTGAGATAAAATTACCTTTTTTATTTTTTTTTTCATGGAATTAATAAAAAAATAGAATTGCGAGATGTAAATCATGTAAATAATGACAGAATTTTCTTTTTTTCTTTCTTTCTTTTTTTAATGAACTATCCTTTCGGTAGAAAACCTCTAGCTACTTAAATATGTCACGTAACCATAGAATAAGCTGGATAATAAAGAGTCAGTGGTCATTATTGTACAGTAAACATTATAATGCAATATTGACTGCCTGACTGTATACAGTATTATCCCTCATACCAAAATATGGCAGGCATATTTGTATTAGTCTACGAGTCACCAGGGAGAGATGCTTTGGGCCGCACACACAGGGGTGAGGGTGGGATAATGAACGTGTGTGAGAAATGGGACTGTCACTCTGCTGAGATAAAGATGCTGTCAGGAAATGCAACCTGATGTCAACAGATGAAGAGAGGTGTATGTGTGTGAGGGCAAACTC
This sequence comes from Tor tambroides, assembly GCA_021397915.2. Taxonomy (NCBI): domain Eukaryota; kingdom Metazoa; phylum Chordata; class Actinopteri; order Cypriniformes; family Cyprinidae; genus Tor; species Tor tambroides. Next base: position 59,394 of record JAFVLL020025910.1, on the reverse strand, counting down.
ATATGTTGTTTGGCCCATTTTTCCATCCCTCCTGCTTGATTTACTTCTTGACAGGATACTGCTGTTTTCCAGGCCATTCCACGATAACTTACTGTCACTCTTTCCCTCATTCTCAAGATGTGTATCCCTGTGCTCTATCTGCTTCTCTCAGACCCTTACAGTCTGTCCATTACTTACATTCACAATGGGAATACTGACTGAAATTAAAGGAACAGTTCACTCAAGAATGAAAATTCTGCCATCTTTTACACACATTCATAGTTAAAGGGATAGTAAGGGATAATTTGAGAGGATATTTTAGTTTGTTTTTGCCAATACAATGGAAGTCAGCGGGCTGTAATGTAGTTTGGTTCCCAACATTATTCAAATAATCTTCTTTTGAAGAAAAAAATCTTTGCACAGGAAAGAAATGCTTACTGGTTTGGAACAACATGAGGGTAAATGTTCACAGTATTTAGCCATTCTTCCAAATTTAATGACAGTATTGGCTGTAAAAACAAACAAACAAACAAACAAACAAACAAAAAATCACTCTAGTATAGGGACCAGTTCTCACTATTAGTTGCTTATTAGCATGCCTATTATTATCATATTGGCTGTTTATTAGTACTTATAAAGCACATATTCTGCATGACCATATTCTACATCCCTAATCCTACATAATACCTAAACTTAACAACTACCTTACTAACTATTAATAAGCAGCAAATTAGGAGTTTATTGAGGCTATTGAGACAGAAGTAATAGTTAATGGTTTGCTAATAGCAAGAATTGGACCTTAAAATAAAAAAAAGTGTGACCAAAAAACATAATGCACCATAAACAATGGTAAATTATTTATGAATTACAAAGCTTCCTCTTAGGATATCTTATGTCACTGTCAACAGAAACCAGATATCCTTTGATTTCCATTAAAAAATAGACTTAAATATTTAAATATATACTTAAACACATACATAAATCAGATAAATCAAAAGTTTATTTTTGGCAATATTTTTATTAAGTAAAGGAGCATTAAATTGACTGAATGGATCTATTTCAAATAAGTGCTGTTCTTTTAACTTTCTATTCATCAAAGAATCTTGAAGAAAGGTATCTTTGTTTCCATGAAAATATTAAGCATAATAATAAGAAATGTGTCTTGAGCACCAAATCAGCATATTAGAATGATTTCTGATGGCTCACATAACGCTGAAGCCTAGAATAATGGCTGCTGAAAATTCAGCTTTGCTATGAGAGAAATAAATCACACTTTATTATACTAAAATAGAAAGGAGTTATTTTACATTGTAATAATATTTCATAATATTACTGTTTTATTGTATTTTTGATCAAAAAAATGCAGGCTGGAGAACAAGAAGCGATTTTCAAAATCATTTTAAAAATCATACCAAACAATATTAAACAGTACTGTATACAATATATACAAATGGAAATCCTTGGTTAAATACAATGCATACACATTCTTTTAAACATTGATAGCTAGAGATAGTCTGCTGCTCATGTGATGTGGTGAAAGAAATGTGAGAGTAGAGAATGCCCCCTGAACTGCTGTCATTGCATCATCCTACCTTTCACCAATAGATACATGACCTTACACACACGTGCACGCACAGAGAGAGAGAGAGAGACAGAGAGACACAGAGACAAACAAGCAGCTGCAAACAAGCAAGAACGCTCATATAGAAATGCGATGACAGACAAGTGGAGCTCAGGTCCACCAGATTACATAAACTGTATCAACATGTATCTCTAAGCCTTGGGCACTAAGAAAAAGGCCACGAAAAGTACAACACAAATATACAAACAGATGGACTTTTGCAAAAATGCTGACAGGCAGGGCTGCACACACTCATAAAAAAATAAATATTTACGACAGAAATGTCAAATTGTATTTTTGAAATGCTTCATTCAGCATTTTGATGGCAGTTTTGAAAAAATACAACAGTCCAAAAATATGCCTACAGGAGGCAAAACAATGATTCGGTTAAAAGCCCATAAATGCTCTGCTCCGTATAGGCTGTCTCATCGATTGAGAACTTCTTATATGACTTACTACTTGCTACTTTTCAAACTTGCAAATTTGCTGTCAACAGAATCAATCTCAAAACGCTGCATGCTCTCTTGTGTGCTTCTCGCAATTATGAGAGAGAGAAAGAATGAAAGAGAAAGTGAATTGATTTTCCACTCTTTGCAAGTGGGAGTCATTTATCTCGTTTTGGTAGCTCTTGGTTGTCAGTGGACGTTTGCACTGCTAGTGGCGCAGTATGTAAAGGATTGAAGTGTCTGATAAAAGCTTACACATGAATTCTACCAATAGCTATGTACCAGGGTGTTACAACACAACTAATTAAATTTCTAATAAAACATGCATTAGATGTGAATGTTTTAATGCTTAAAATGGAAGATCTTGTCGCTTAGATTAGATGCAGTAGTGGGGGTGGTTATAAAGCAATCACTGCTTTTTACCTTCTAGCATTGTGGGAAATAAGAGTTACATTTCAGTGGGCAGTACACACGACCTCTCAGGGGACCTAAAATGTTTTAATGGCAAGAGCTCCAGCCTGATGTTTTCTTCTTTTGCAGAGAGAATTTTCTAATAAACCAAAAAAGTTTTTCTTGCCTACAGAGGTTAGTTAAAGTTTTCAAGTTAATTAACGCATATAGCGCCTCCAACACTTTTCAGACACAAATTGCTCCCAAGTTCTTGGGAAAGTGTAGATGGCTATTTATATATTAATATGCTTCTAAACACATTTTAATGTTACTTCTTGAGAAATGAGGCTTGGAATTTCTACAAAGCTGGAACCGTAACTTTCCCTCTTTGACCCACAGCTCACAGGCTTTGGCTTCCTCCTCTTCCAGCAGACAAGCAGCATTGTGTTGTTCTTTGATCTGCCTACTTCATCTCTCTCATTTTTTCTTTCTTTCCCTCTTTTTTCCCCCCCATCTTGGCTATCCTCATTTTTCCAAAGGCTGGAAGCTTCCAGAAGTGAATCTCTCAGATCAGAGGCATGAGAATGTTTAAGAAGTAACAGCTTAGAAAACCAGATCAAGTTTTTAAAGGAATCTTCTCCCACACCTGGCATCATTTCACTTACAACTTGAACTTAAAGTGCTCTCTGTTATCAGGAAATGGCATGTGCGGTATATCTGGAAATGTGATAACATACTTGCTGGAAAAGAGTCTGGATAATTCCCTCATTGGACCTTTCTGAGGAAAATAGTTGATATCTTAGCAGTTGACATGGAAGGCATTGAATTAACTCTCTCTTGCTTCAATAAATCACATATCGCTACTGATTCTGCTTATGGATCAGTCGGCTAGCTGTCTGCATGGTGTAACATATGCCAGATATTATGGTATCTAAAGACTGCTTTTGAAAGCAATCACTACAGCTTTCCAGATTAGCATATAAAGGAAAACACTGTCCGGCCTCTCATAAGACCTGAGGATAGATAAAAAAGAAAGCAAGAGGAAGAAGGAAAAAAAGAAAAGGCTATATGAATTGCAAAACTTCTCCAGCTTAAGAGGAAATAACACAGTACAGAGTTCCCAAGGTCACATTCGTGTAGTCCGGCTGGTCTCTAAGGAACTGTGGGCAAGGCTCCTATTCCATTTCCGCTGTTGGTGAAACATCTGATCATTACGTCTCCGAAGGACAATATAAGAACCGCTGAAGACAATCCAAGCCAACACTGAATTGTGTTTTATAAAGCTATAAGGATGCAGCTGCACAGCAGATTTACGTAAAAATGCATATGCAATGAACCTACAAGCACTCTAAATCTAAGGGAAATCTAAAAGGAATAAAATAATTTCCAAATGTCCCAGAAAATATATTTTAAAATACAGAAAAATAAATAAAACAATGACTGAGATCTAGTTCAGGTCTTCCAACAGTGATTATATACTCAAAAATATAACCAAAACATAAAATCATGAATTATTTTTAACACTTTAATAAGGAGGACTGTGGTTCAGTTAATTCATAGCAATAAAATCTTTAGGCCATCATTTTGTTCAAATGAAGAGTTGCTATTCTTTCTCAGCCACAGAGGGAAGCCTACTGTAGATGTTCACATGCTGTGAACTATAAATTCTTTATGTACTGGCATTGTCAGCAGTTTTGTAGTTGACACTGTTTTAACCAGCAGGTTCTAGCCATGGGAAGCTGCTTGTTTCTAATTTCACAATCACATAGTGCTTAAAATAGAATCTATCATCATGTTCCTAAACTGTAGGTGTAACACTGCCCTTTTTCTGAACTTTAGGGGAACTTAAGGGGAAATTCAAGAGTCATAAGGAGGTCAGAGGTCTTAACTGTACTTTATAGTTACCTTGTGGAAAGTGAGTGATCAGAAAATTCAGGATAAGAGCATTCTAAAACATTTGGAACAAATAAACATGAATAAATTAACAAGATGGCTTATTGAATCAGCAATAATATTTAATAATAATTGATAAATTTGTCCTCTTTTAGTATACTGGTCCTGCTAATGCACAAACAAAGAGATGGGCATTAGGCTCTCATTTTTTCAATGAATGGCTGCCATTTTATTATTTACAATTTCTTCCATTCATTTCTTATTCTCATTCTCTCTTGTATAAACATAACTACCAACAAATTAATTCTATAATTAGCATAGAACACAAAAGTGGTTGGGAAATTATTTTGTCTATTTGTTCTCACACACAGGCATAAATACATCTGCTATTTGTGGTCTGGGGTTCAGTTAGCGGTCATCTGCAACAGGAAGCATCTGGCACCCTGAGGATCTCCCATATTGAAAAGTCTGATACCTTTTCAGAAGGCCAAAGCAGAGCTATGGGCAATGCAGCACGTTGCATCTATAACTTTTCTTCATCACTCTGTCTTTCGCTCGCTCTCAAATCCAGTGATGCCATCTTATCAGATGCTTATTCAGCTGCTCTCTGAAGTAATTTCAGGTCCCCACTTATGTCGCTATCTGTTTTCTTACTGTTCTTTCCTTCTGTGTCAAATCCATTCTGAATCTCAAACCATCTCAAGCTGCTGTTCTAGATAGCACAGGTTGGATGAAGGCTTTATTTCAGACAGGAAAGATTTGTTATCTAAATAAGGCAAACGGCTGGTTGGAACAGCAAGAGAAAAGCAGTCAAAAGCAGGTGGCTACATACTTTCTCTGTGGTGGTTACCAAAACTTTGAATGAAAAACAGATTTGTTGTCCTAAATTATAGCTCGAATTCCTTTTCTACAAGGTTTTTCTGTTAGATCGTGAGAAAGGGCACGTATTGTATTTAGGATGTGGCTGAATTAATGAGAAGCATAAAAAACATCTTCCTTTAGGGCCAAAAGTATTTTGCAATGTAGACTTCCCTACTTTCTTTCTAGAGTTCTGACCAGAAATAACAAGAAAAAAATGTGGTGCTCTTCCTGCTGGATTTCAGAGGACACTAGACGCTTGTTATTACTTCAACTAATGACACTCGGAAACATTTATCATGGTTAAAACATAAATTTTAGACTGAATATGCCTGGTTATTTTGTTTACTTTTTTGCTCAACCGACAAAAAGTGTTCCAAAAAAAGCCCAACCTGGATCAAACGATGCATGTCGCCAATCACCACACAGACTGACAGCACTATTGTATTGTTAATACTTAAATATAAACAAAAAATAAAATAAAATAAATTAAAAAAATTTGTTCATTGAAATGAAGCTGAAAAAAAAAAAAAGAAAATTACAAATGAAAACATAAAACTAACTGTTCCTTATAATCCCATTCAAATATAAAACACAAAAGCACAGTATTCTAAATAAGCCCAGAATGGATTTTTGAACAACATTCATGTCAAAATCAAGCTCGAAATGAAACAATGCTTTTGGAAAATAACGATTAAAGGGACAGTTCAAGAAGATGAACGAAGGTCTTACGGGTTTGGAACAATATGAGGGTGAGTAATTAATTACAGAATTTTCATTTTCAGGTGAACTATCCCTTTAATACATGTCAGGACAATAACATGATCAGCGGTGGAAGTGTTGGTTGCATCTGCACAGCTGTAAATGTGTATGACCGTCCCTTAGGATTAGTGTCTAATCAGTTTCAGTGCAGCTTTCCTCTGTATTAATCTAGCAGGATGAGACCACTCTCAGTCAAGCATTTTGCTTTGCAGAGCAGTTTACGTCTCTTCATTACAGCGCTATCAATGCTAAATATCAAACCGCAGAAACACTAAGGCTTTTCAAGTACTGCTCAATGGGTGTTGTTGCTCATTAAACGGCTATAGTGATATGAGGTACTATATATAATGTCATCGGATATATAGAAAGGCCAATGCTACATAGTGTAAGAAAAGATGAAAAAAAGCTGGTGTAGAAACATAAAATGGCTCTCATTTTGTCTCCTCCACTGCACATCTGTCACCCAGCAAAGAGCTTGTTTCTGCTCTTGGTGCGGGAGATTATACTAAAAAAGACCACTAGAGCAACCACCATGGTCTTTGAGTCATATAGTTTTTCTCGAATTAAAATAAACGCTTTTGCTGCCTTTTATTGCTTTTGCATGAAATATATACTTCAGGTGTGAAGTATTTCAGGCCAGCTTTGGAAGTTACCCCAGGGTGCAATAATAATTAAAAATGGGAAAAGGCTGAGTCTGCTATGGTAAATTAGAGAGAATGAGAACAGGATATGGAGAGCAACCTTTAAGACAGTTTCACCAACTTCAAAGATGATCATGCCAAGTTCTCTCAACAATATTTAAATCTTGCCAGTAGCCTACGGTATGAATCAGATATCATCAAACAAGCTTTTAGTTTATACCATGGATTATATAATGCATGTTAAAGGAAGATCAATTGATTTTACGGTTACTAAGCCTCAGATTACATTTCAGTGCAGCCAGGAGCAAACTCTAATTATGTCAAATGGTAAATCCAAATATTAATCTATTTTTCAACTAATCATTCAAATGATTGATTTTTTATGGATATTTCACATTTACATTTTGAGGCTTATCCTAAACTGACACAACGAAGTCAATGATAAACATCCATTACTTTAAAAAGTTTCTGGTATAATGAAAACTGTTTGAACCAAAATGTGTCACTCAGTGACTTCTGAGAACGTCTTTTTCCATGTTTTCATCATAAACTGTATAGTTATTACATAGTTATTACTATCGAAAAATATATAATTGACAGTATTTCGCAGAAAAATTGCATATAATGCAATGCTAAAACATTTACATAATATGGTTTTTCACTATATATGGTAAGGTAACTTACAGTGTTAATTAACCAATTAACACGTTTGTACTATAAAATTTTTACAGACTTTTTCTGTAAATATTAGGGATGGGCATTTCAAGCAAAAGTAATATTCGAAAATCGCTGGGAATTATTCGATTATTATTCGACTATTCGAAAATAGCACCCTTTCCCTGTATGCATGGACGCACGTCACGTTATTAGACTAGTGTTACACACCCATAAACAGAGAGAGAGACCAGTCACGCTTTTAATTGTATGATAACAAACTGTTTTATTTATTTAAAGATAGGTTATCTTAACTCAACCCATATAATGATTGTAACATGCTGAAACATATTAATATAATAAACGCAACAGAATGACAGCACTTATTAACATAGCAGTCCATCCGTTAGCATAAATCAACTGCTCATAAGGTATTAAACTGCTCAAAAAATATATTCCAGTACTTTCTCTCGCAATTATATCGTTGGGTAATTATTCTGTATATTAACTGCGGGCATCAGTGAGCCGTTATTAATTTGCGGGGCATTGAAAACGCTTTTGAATGCGCGTGCGCGCGACCGTTTTACTTTCACTTTGGAGATTAGCGATCACGTTTATACTATGGAGCGGCACTGTACTTACTACACATACAAGATTAGATGTTTGTCAGCGGTGCTCAGGATCTGCAAATCATTCGCCATCGTCCTACTCTGTTGCTGGTAAGTGAAACTGCATTTACTGTAATGTAAAAGGCTATCGCTAGCATGCGGCTAACCATATGTCCCTTTAGTGGCTCCGTAGAACGCGTTATTTGTTTTCCGTGCCTTTCCCAGTACGGATCCAGCACACCTCTAACCCAGTCGGGGATATTTGTGGTCCGCACAGAACTCTTATTTGACATCGTTCTAAGTTGCTAGTCTACAGCGTTCGTGTGAGAGAGTGTTCTCTTCTGTTTTCTTTGACAGCTTTTAGGTGCGTTATTGGCGCTTACCTCTGCTTGCGCGTCTCAGCCGCATCAGCACCGAAAACATGGGGAATATTTAGACAAATATAATCGCACAACCTATTCGATATTCGATGAATAAATCGACTAATCGAATATTCGAAAATCGTGACCCATCCCTAGTAAATATTACATTTTCTTAGTGAAAAGCCAGACTAACAATGGTGTAATAGTTTTCATGAACAGTCTGAAAAGCTACTGAAAAGTAAACTACACTGCACCTCAAAGAAAACTTTCAATATATTTTAAATATTTGATGAAAAGCCAGAAATATAGCTGATTTTTGTTCTTTAACATCTGAATACTGAATTGTGAATATCATATGAAAAGTCTAAGCTGTCAACAGCAGTTTTTCATGCCAATAACTGATTCCACCATCATAAATACAAGCAGCAGGTGTAGACATCAAAGACAAACTAAATAAGAAACAGCTGTAAGACACAACATAGCAACACAGCAACAGATGCTCATCGTTCATATTAATGTTCAACACCTCATGACTGACAAATCTACTATGTTGGCAAGCGGCAAATCGTCTGACAAGAAGCTTTAAACATCTGACAAAACGAAAGCTCATAACATCAGCAACAAAGCTTTAATTTCTGGTTTTGTAGCCAGCATGCCAGCATTTTACTAGGTTACACTATATATTCTCATAACAAAGACATATACAGCGAAACTTGATGCCAGACAGGGCAGTAATAAAAAAGGATTACTTAAAAACATATTTACATATGACCTACATCTCTGACACTACTACACCCCCAACAGTCTGGATACATTGGAGTCCACAGAGAAATAGTAGAGGGGTGTTTCGACACCAGAATGTGCATACTAAAATCTCAGCTTTTGTAACAAGGTTCTTCAATGTATTCTTTACTCTTTCTTTCTCTGTTTCTCTGCACTTCTGCTGACTGCTGCATCAGCCCTCTCCTGGAGACTGCTGATGTCACTGACTATCTAAGAGTGCAAGAAAGGCAATAGACAAACCCCCATCCTCTGAAGATTTCACAGTACGTGACAGATCATATCTATAAAGACCTCTATATCCAGCTCAAGCTACGCAGAGGTGAACGTGAATGAAGGTGAGTGTAAAAAAAAGATGATTTGATTTCTCAACTCATGCAGGACTAATTGTGTCTTTCTAGTCCAGAGTGTAAATCTTTATGACTACCTACATAAATGTCACTGTTGTCATGGAATAACAATGAAATATGTAGGAAGACTATGTTTTGAACGTTGCACAAATGTCTTTTTATCACTTAAAACAGGAAGGAATTCAGACAAAAACAGGAAAAAGCAGACACAAACAGAAATCATTGCCTGAAGAGGTCAGAAGGTTTTAACTCCTCCATTTGTGAAGACCTCCTTTCCAAGCTTCTCTAAGGCAGAAATCTACAGCTTCGCTAAAGAAAAAAAAGTTGAAATAAAATAAAATATAAATATTAGATTAAAAAAAAACAAACCTAAGTCCCGTTTTCACAAACAACTGACAGCCTGTCTGGGAAGCTGCTAGACCTCTTTTCCAAGCTTCTTTATGGACGAAATACATCTGCAGCTTCTCTAAGCCTGAAGAAAAGAGGATTGGGGAAAAATACAACATGCATTTGCTTTTCTGCGAAATAGTATGCAAAACGGATGAGTAGGATGTCTAAATATTCTGTATTCATTATCAGTATTTATCATACAGAAGGCAAACAATACCCAGATGACACACTGCATCTGCTGAGATTCTTAAGTGTGCAACCAGCAGGCAATCTGCTATCCCATGAGGCAACAGAAGCTGCAATGCTGTCAAATTTAAAAAAAAAATTGAAATAAAAAATGGTGGTGTGGGAATTTGGATTAAACTCGAATACCCATGTGGCTTTCACTGGTCCAGGACACAATGTGAAGACATTATGTGCCTGGATGGATCCCATCAATTGAACTGAACATTTGTTCAAAAGCTCAACCACAAGAACATGCTGAAAAACCAGCATTTGTCTTTGAACATTTGCATGCACATACACAAGCCAGCACACATACACATGCCAGTGGAACTGATTTGCTGATACTACGCTGATATAGAGTAAAGTTTATTTACATTCCTAACTCACTATGCGACCCATTTGCACTGTGTTCACTGATAAAACAACTGGAAAAAATCGGATGAAAGATCATAGTTTAACATCCACAACTGCCCAATTCCACACAATGCCCATCTCAGTCTACTTTACACTACTGTACAAAAGGTTGGGGTCTGTATGATTTTAATGTTTGTGAAAGATATCTAAGGCTGCATTTATTTGTTTAAAAATACAGTAAAAACAGTAATATTGTGAAATTTGGGATGTAAATGTGAAATGTAATTCCTTTGATGGCAAAGCTGAATTTTCAGCAGCCATTATTCCAGTCTTCAGTGTCACATAATCCTTTAGAAATTGTTCTAATATGCTGATTTGGTGCTTGAGAAACATTTCTTGTTATTATCTTAGTTGAAAACAGTTGTGCTGCTTATTTTTTTATTTATTTATTTATTTTTTGTGGAAACTTTTGTGATACTTTTTTTCAGGATTCTTTGATAGAAAGTTCAAAAGAACAGTTTGAAATGTGTTTGAAACAGACATTTCTTAACAAATATAATGAATGAATTGATAATGAGTTAAAGGTGCCATAGAATGCATTGATACAGTATTTTAAATAGTTCTCTGATATCTACATAGAAGGTATGTAGCTTAGGTAAGGGCAAAAAATCTTTTACATGACCATTTACAACCCTCAGATTTCTCCCTAGAATGAAACGGTCTGTTATTGGCTTATTTGGCAGGGTCATGAATAATAATGAGCTCTGCTCTGATTGGCTGTTTCACAGTGCGGCTCATCAGCAAGAAGGAAACACAGGGAGGAAAATATATATTTAAATACTTTCTCTCGCAGTTATATCGTCGGGTAATTATACTGTATATAAAATGCGGGCATCAGGGAGCCGCTATTAATACGCGAGGCATTGAAACTGCTTTTGAACGATCGGTCGATCGCGTTATAGTTTCACTTTCAAGATACGCGATTGCACGAACTATGTTTATATTATGGAGCGGCAGCACTTTACCACACATTTTACAAGATCAGATGCTTGCCAGTGGTGCTCAGGATCTGTAAATCATTCGCCATCATCCTCATCTCTCCTTACTCTGTTTATGTGGTAAGTGAAATCTTATGTACTGTAATGTAACAGGCTACAGCTAGCAAGGAGCTAACCATGTCCCTTTGGCGGCTGTCGTTATTTTAGTAGAACGCGTTATTTGCTTTCCGTGCCTTTCTGAATAAAGACACCATCCCATCCCTGCACTTCACTCCCCCTGCACAGCCTGGAACATAACATTTATTTTTCCATGATCTGCCATTTTCGCAGTTGTCCTCGCTTGTTTCTTCACAATACCTGCAGAACTTCTGATGGTTCGGCTGGCGGCTGACGTAGAACATGGGTGGGTTTATGCAAATGTTGGGGGCGTAACTATTAGTGATCCCGACTATTACGTAACAGTCGGTGTTATGTTCTGATTACCTGTTTCAGTGGTGTTTTTTAATCACGAGATTTACATAAGGAGGAGGAAACTATGGTGTTTGAGGCTCACTGTATGTCATTTCCATGTACAGAACTGTTATTATTTAACTATGCCAAGGTAAAGACAGTTTTTCATTCTATGGCACCTTTAATAATGAGTTGATAATGAAATGAAGAATACATTTATCCAGAAAGACAAGCATTTGGACATTTCAACGTCTTTTTCTCTTTAATGCAATATATGGTGAACAAGGGCTGGCAAACTCAAAACAGAAAGTGTTATATGGTTCGTAACACTCATGCATTACATTTTAAGTCCTCCAAAGTCATACGATATTTTCAGTGAAAGACTAAAAATCATCATTCTTTGAAAATCTTGACTTGAAAATCTTGCTTGACATCTGTGGACACCATTCACTTTCATTGTACACTTAAAAATAAAGGTTCTTTATTGGCATCTGCTTGCATAAAGAGCCTATAACATTCATGGAAACTTTTCATTGGAAAAAAAGGTTCTTTATAGTGGAAAATAGACTATTAGTTCTTTAGACTATTGAAATATTCTCCACTCTAAAAAAAAGTTCCAAAATGTTCTTTTATATAAGAGAAAAGACAAGGTCCTGTGGCCAAAGTGTTCTATTTAGTCACATCCATTGGACCCTCAGGGATTTCCTCACATGAAGACACAATAACATTCAAAATCCAGTCAACTTTTTTGTGCTTCTGATACAAATCTAAGTTTCTATTTATGAGAATATGAGATCCTTGAAAAGCCAATATACAACAACATTTTGCTTGTCAGATGATTTTCTTTTGAGTAGCTCTCAAAGAAATCCTTCTGTGTCCACATGATCGCATACTACTTTTTCTTTTACGCACATATGAGGAATACATCTAAAGGGCAGGAGCAGCTTGCAAATTATATCAGCCATTGTTTCCATCTCCGTTCTGTGAGAAATGTCCTTCAGCAGAAAACAATGGACAAGGAATCGCCCCCACAGAGCCTCACATGTGAACCCCCAAGAGACCTCGCTATGCCAAATTCCATAACCTCCACAACGAGCTCTCTCATGCCCACCACTTCAGACGTCCAAAAACCTAAGAAACGTACAATACGACCATTTTAGTGTAACAGCAATAGTCAAGAGACTATATCTGGTAGACTTAAAGCACCCCAATGTCTCTCTATTGTTTCCACTAAGGGCCTGTTTCAGAGCTCTACCAGGTCATGGAATTACAGTCACTGGTGCAAGAAGCCCACATGACTGATCACAAGAGCAAAAACATGACCATTTGTTTCTTTAGTAAATGTCTCATGGGTTTGCTAGATGTTACTTTAATGGTCAAAAGATGAGCATAATCTAATATATATATAAAAATATACAATTAATATAAAAATCCATAACTAAATAAATAAATTGGCCTTCCTCACAATAAATGACATGCAATGGCATCTGGCCAGCTGTATTTGGAAAGTTATGACAAAAACTTGTCAACTTGGGCTGGAACAGGCCAGCAAAATCACATAAGGCTCAGTATTTCTGCAAACTCCAGAGTGATGGTAAACTTGCACACTCTTTAGGGAGTCAGAGCTCCTGGGTGGCCCTTAGGTCACATGTTTAATGTACCTCTGCATTCCTGAGAACATCAAACAGCCTGTAGGCTCCTAGGGGGTTATACAAAGTTATACCAGTTATACAAAGACTTTTCATCTTTTTTAGAGGAATTTTTGGGTCAGGTCAACTATGAAAATGTAAAGGCAGTTTTGTAAAGGCATAATGCAATCGGTGGAGGTCCGTTTTGCGCAGTTAGCCAAATACATAATTTACAAATTACAATTTTTTGTGTGTGTGATATACTCGTGATCTGCAAATCTACAATAAATGAATACATAATGACTAATAAAGAAAATGTTTGCTTTTTCAGTTACCCACCTGAATGCCCTAAAATAAAGGTGTCAGAGACCATAAATCGTACAGACCCCAGACCTGGCATGATGATCTCAATTCGTCAACCACTACTCAGGCACATACATTCATCCATGGTGCTATAAGACAATTTGCATTTTGGATCATAACTTTGAAAACCTTAACCCTTTAACTGTCACCCCCCATTTTTGAACATAGATGTGAAAATGCACTATCCAAACTTAAATTGTTATAATTCATGAATGAAAACATTTTGTAGTATGATTTTGATGTACATATTAAAATGGCTTTCACAGGAAGAATTTTGATGTTTTCAGTTTTCAGTTGATATATAATTTATGATGATTTCTAGAGTGTAATAAAGAAAAAGGCAATGAAGAAAGACTTTTTGTGACAAAGGTCAGAACTACTGTTATGATGTTGATTTTTGAGGTGCACTCTTGTCATAAATTCATCTATTACTGTACATAATTTGTAACAAAAAACAGTGGTAAAATATCTATCTATTTAGGAGTCTTAGACCTTTCCAACAATATATAGTTTGTTATGATTAGACTAGGATTTATTTGTAATATAGTGAAGTAAACTTAGGCGTCCCACTGGGTGGACGGGTGACAGTTAAAAGGTTAAGGGCTGGAAAAATTTTCCCTCTGAATCATTAAGTCAAGCCTCACGAAATATATCTGTGATTTAATTTCTGTCTATAAACTTTTTCAGCCATTTCTGAATTGTCTTTTTCAAACTCATCCTAACCTGTTGGTCTGATCTTAACCAAATTAGACAAACATCAGCTAGGGTCAGTAATGGCAAAAAAGTATTTATTAAAAAGAATTATTATTTTCCAAAGCATTGCAAAATTATTAGTGAACTAAATGCCTGGCGTCTCCTGGTTTTTTATGAATTGATATCTTCTGAGGGCAATGTCCAACCTTAACAAAATTTGATGTATGTAGACCACAGGACATTTTTAGGAAGCACACCAAGTTGCATTAAGAGGGCTAACATTAAATTCTAAAGTATCAGCCATTTTAACTGAGAAATGAAAACTGTGACCCAGAGGACAAAAAATCTTTAGATCAGATCTATCAGTTTCCCTCAGAACGATAAATAAATGCTTATAGGACTATGGTGCACTGGTAATATAGTTTTATATAATTAGTTTATTAGTAGACTATTAGTTTACAAACTTTGTAAAATGCTTAAAGATATTTAAAAGTTATTTTAACTTTTATATAGCCCATTAATATTGAAAACATATTTGTCAAGTTGCCAGACAGGATATATTTCTGCCTGTTTTCATTTATAATAATTTTTGAAATATTATTTGTCCAATTTTATTTGTCTCTTTTAGAAAATAATAGGATATAATTATAATATTTCTAGACATTTATTTAGTGTTATTGTATGAACATATTATTTAGTGTTATTGTGTTATGTAACAAACAATCGCACTGTGTTAAACTGTAACATGTAAGTAGACAACTCGTTCTCACATAACCTGACACAAGGTTGCAAGTTGCAAATGATAGCTTTATATTCATTTGGAACTGTCCTATGACTATTAATCTATTATTTATTTTTTAATCTAACATTAAGTGAGAGTGATTTCCTTTACAAGTCGGTCCCCCCTTTTGACAACTGCGTGTTTCATCAAACCCTAATTATCAGTAAAGATTCAAGAATGGACTTTACAGTAGAAACCACATTATATATATAAAAAAAGAATAATAACTGAAATCATTAATCATCTGCATGGGCCATTGCTGCTTGCAGCTATATCCTAACTCTTATCTTTATTTAAACATTTGAAAACCCTGTTGAAACGTATGCATGCTTGTTTTAATAAACAGATTATACTAAGATCCCCAAACCATTTGTTTTGAGGGGGACAAGCCTTAATTAGGTGGATTTGACACCCCCCTCCCCCAAATATGCTCTACTAATCTGCACACTGCGAGAAGGAATTGACTATCTGTAATGAGATCATATTTTTTATCAGGTGAATATAATAATATTTGGACTCTCCAATGCATATCTGTTTTGTTTAGAAAATGCATTGCTTAATAAAGCATCCTAACCTTGTTATCTGCAAATATATGCATGCACAGTGATCAACCCATAGAATCTGAATTTAAAACCCGCTATCTCTGTTGCGCCGGAAAGCGCGCTCTGCACGCGAATCAAGCAAGAGCCTTTCTACATGGCAGCTAGGATCTCGCCTCGGGCATCGCGGGATATCAGAGAGATCTCGACCAGCTGAGCTCACCGTCTCTGGGTCGCTGCAAATGAGCCAGTCACCATCGCGAAATAACCGAACCTGAGCTATTAAGCAGCACTGCAGACGCGAGAGCTCTAGCAGTCCAGCGTCACGAGCGCAGTGCTGCACCACGGCACGGTTAAACGCATCGCTCCCTGCTCGCGTGTCTCGCATCTCTGCCAGATTGACACGCTGCTCGACGTTACGACAACCCGGCGGGGAGGTAAACTGAAACAGCACAGTCAAGCGCGAGATGAGATGATTTGTGCTATGAGACATGGGCTGCCCACCTAGACAGCATTTAGGTGTCCAGAAATGCTGTCAAGGTGGCAATATTACTATAAAAACAACCAAGGTCTGCAATGAAGGATGTAGTCCAATCTAGAAATACTGACTTATTACTAGAAGAACTGCCTCAAATGCTCAACAAGAAATGAAAAGGGTGGTTTTAAGGGATGGTGGGTGGGATCTATAGAGGTGTGCTGCATTTTCCAAATGTAAACAAGAGAAAAGTTGAATAATGGAGCTGACAGACATGGAATGTATTATCTCACATCACTTACCTCAGTCTCTGGGGGGCCCCTATATTTCCTAGGCACTGCAGAGGTGAGGCAGACCTTCAAGGAAATCCAGCACAGGGAGGAAGCTGCAACCAGCTGCAACGGCGGTAGAGGCACTCCTCGCTCCCCTCCACACACACACACACACTCAGCCTTGGAGGCTGCGATACTGTTGTTATTGAGGTTTGTGGAAGGGGACGGCAGAAGGCTCTCATAACAAGCACTATACTGTGAGCCTGAAGACACCCCTCCCGTAGAGCTCATCCAATGGCAGTCAGAGGGTCAGACACACAAACACACAGCCGTATCAGCCAACACCCCCCATCCAGCTTCCCCATCACATTCAAATGCTTAGGATTAAAGAAGTGCAGCTGACTGATAAAAGATTAAACTGGTGTTTAACCACTTTGCCTATATGTATGCTACTTGAGCTCTGCCTCAAGAGCTGACATCATCTGTGTGTGTGTGTGGACCTGTTTTTATATCCCGGTGGGGACTTAAACCTGAATACACACAGTCTCATGGGACTTGTGTCACGGTGGGGACCTAAATTGAGGTCCCCACGGGTAAACAAGCTTATAAATCTCACAGAATGAAGTTTTTTGAAAATCTAAAAATGCAGAAAGTTTCCTGTAAGGGGTAGGTTTAGGTGTAGGGTTGGTGTAGGGCAATAGAAAATACGGTCTGTACAGCAGAAAAACCATTACGCCTATGGAGAGTCCCCACAAGGATAGCAAACCAGACGTGTGTGTGTGTGTGTGTGTGTGTGTGTGTGTGATCCAGCTGGTGTGTATTGTGTGTCATAGACATTAAGGTAGGTTAAGTGTGGTAAAGTGATTTAAAAAACAGCACACAGCTCAGCTGGGGCTGAAAAGAGTGCAGGACATGCCTCTCATTCTTTGAGCATGCTGGTCTATTTCTCCGCATTTCCAGACTCAAAAGCTTCTTCCCAGGGCTGTTTTTCCTCCGACAGTGACTGCGTTCTGCAAGGATTCATGGTTAACACTGCAGGGTGAAAAAGAGGTGAAAAGAGGTGCATTTCCTCAGGTTTCTACCTGCATTAACAGATATAAGTACATACAAGAGTTTATATTTGGCTTATGGGGGAGACCAGGGTAGTTGTCACCATCTAGAGAATTTTTTTTTTTTTGCATTTTATTAATGCACAATACATATGCATTATTTAATGCATAAATATTATTGAGGTATTTTCTGTTTGTAAATTTAAATGGAAAAACAATGATTCAAATCAATACAGAAAAGATGTAAAAAGTAACAAAGAAATTAAGCCATTGTTTTGGCTACTCAAATATTGTAAATATAAAGAAAAATAATTTAATTCTAAAAAAATAATATAATATTATTTAAAAATATAATAATTATCATCATAATTATAAATGTATGTAATTTAATGGCATTTAATAAATGGCACAGAAATTCAAGACATTAAACATTTGTGACTACTTGCCTCAACCTCAGATATTCTTGTCAGTTCTGCCACAATTTGCCTGAATACATTCTAGTTTGGTTACTGATTTATAGTCTTTTTGACAACTACTCTGCGTCTCTTCTACATAAAGGTGCATTCACGCACACTCACAAAAGAAAATAATGTTCTAAGTAAGCGGATCCAAATGATCAGCAGATGCTGATATGATTTGAGTGGTTTGAGATCAGCCTCCTCAAGCACATCTGCAGATTAGATGCCTCTGTATAATATGTACATGGGCAGGTGAAATGACATTCCACTGCAGTGACAGCTGTGCCCAGTTGTGTAATCTGCTATACTCCACACAGCTTTATTCTACAAAGTATTTTATTTTATCATTGTTACACATGCAGTAGTTTAAGCTTTTGTATTGAACTTTAATGTTTAATTTGTTAAACTTTCCAATGTATTTCATACAAATTTTAAAATACAATCTTAATGTTGGGGAAAATGTTGAGTGGAAAAAAAAGTATTATTTGTAAATATGTATTTCACAAAGAACTAGGATTATTTTGAACATGAAAAAAAGAAATAAAGTACCTATACATCAGTGGTGTCCAAACTCGGTTCTGGAGGGCCACTGTCCTGCAGAGTTTAGCTCCAACTTGCCTCAGTACACCTGCCTGGAAGTTACTAGTATGCCTAGTAAGATCTGTGCTGAACTGCAGGACAGTGGCCCTCCAGGAGCAGGACTAGACACCCCTGATGTTGATGGTCGGTGATTGAATGTCCCAGCTAGCTTTGCTCATGCACCGTTCTTGATGTCCATCTACTGGTGAAAGATAAGAAATACTTTTAACATAAAAAAATTAAAAAATAAACTATATGAAACAGCAATGTTCATAATATTTATTTAAGCTATTATTTATTTTCATATTATTTTAGAGTTTTAAAAAAAGCAAACCGGAATTTAATGTTTTAATTTAATTGTATTTATTTTATATATATATATATATATATATATATATATATATATATATTTGGCTAAGAGTTATGTTGCAGTTTCTTGCACTTAACGTTTTTAAATTTGACATCACAAGCATACCGACTGCGTCCCAAACAACATAAAATTAACATTTTTTCTCGTTCTCGGCCTACGTTATTTTAAGTCATCAATTTTGAGACAATTTTAAACAACTGTAAAGACATGCAGTTAGGATGATGGGGTTTTAACTGCACTTTAAAATATTTTAACCAAAGAATCGATTTATTTATAAGAAAATGACCATCTATTCTTCCGATTCTTCCACTTGTACAGTCGTCCAGACGCTTTCCTGTGAAGCTCTTTATTTTATTTTTATCTTTATTTTGCGGATCCAGATTCAGCCTTCTATCCACAAGCCCAAACCGAAAGGCGGTTACAAACCAATAGCATCAGATTACTGATCTCAGATCGGTTTAAAATGGCAGTTGACGTAGTTGTCCAAAATTATGCCTGGAGGATTATATTTATTTTTATTCATGGTTTTGAAAAAAAAAAAAACATTTTCGTAAATAAAAATACGTATTTAATCATACAGTTAGCAGCAGTGCTCCTTCTTTAATTTCACACAGTTTATTCGACCATCTCCTTTTGTTCAGGCATTAGCGGAGGCGTCTCAGTCGTGGAAAAAGCGCCAAGTTCTACAGCAGGCGCGGTTGTCAAGTTTGTGTATATTTAAAACGAAATTGCGTACTTGGGATTGTATTTTGCAAAAATGTAACGTGTGTTTAATAAGACTCCTTAGGTAAGACCATTAAATGTAGTTCTATTTTTATTACGTAACTCTGAAGTACTCTTGTTGAAAACGAACGCGCATGTTTTGTGGGCTGGGCGGCTACTCAGTTAGCCACACTGCTATATATGTGTCTTCCTGCACATGAATCAAAAATGATCAAACTAAGAGTCTCGAGATCATATGACGCGATTATATAACATTAATCGATTATATATACATAAAAAGTTGATAGTTAAAGTCATATTCTTTGCAGAAAACGCTTTTATTACTTTGTAGGGCACTTCAGAGCTTAAGGCTTTCCCGCGGTTCGTGGCTGATCGTAAATGTTTTGATTGAGTTTGTTTCTCGTTTTGACATTTGCTTTGGTTTCTCTTTCATCTTCTGTAACTTAGTTAAAATGCCTGGACTGCATAGTGAAGGTGGAGTGGTGGCTGCAGTTGGAAGTCCTGTGAAGAAGAGTAAACTCTCTCTAAAGTTCTTCCAGAAGAAGGACACCAAACGAGCCCTGGACTTCTCAGAGGCCCCAGCAGAAGACAACAGTACCGCAGAACCAGAAGAGACTACTAAGTATGGAATTGTTGTTGTCGGCTATCAAATACAGATTATATTTGAAAATACCATATTAATTTTTCCTACTTGTTCTCTCTTAAGTCATGACCAGGTTGTGCCAATGCCTTGCCCTTCATCTCCTCTCACTTGTGAGAAGCGTGAAAGCCTGGTCCCCTTCGTTGGGTTTAATAATTTGGGGAACACCTGCTATCTGAACAGCATCCTTCAGGTATACTGTTCAGCATACCAACTATTCATGTTTTATTCATGACACTATGTTCTTAGGGCAGGACACCACAGGTGAATAGGGTGGAATTTTAACTAATATATAAAATCACAATGAATTAATCACAGTTGTTTTGCATTGCAGGTTTTCTGAAATGTTATTTAAATATGTAAATTATCCAATATCTGATGAAATGTGCACTCATTTACATGCACAGGTTCAAAATTATTGTTTAATTTTGTTGACAAAGGTTTTTACAGAGGGGATTTTGGATATGTCTTTTTCTCACCCTATATGCCATAAAATTACTGAATTATCAACTGCCTTCAGTAGTTTGGATTCCATTAATCAAAAAGTTTCACCCTTTTTACAAATTTCAGGTCTTATATTATTGTCCTGGTTTTAAAGAGGCCATCAAATCTTTGTGTCAGTTGGCTAAGCTGAAAGACAAACAACAAGAAGATGGTGCCAAAAATGAGGTTAGTAAATTTCATGTTTTAAGAGGCTTTTTCCTTTGCGTTGCTTATGCATATAAATGTATATCAGTATTAATAGCTTCCATTAAGGGAAAAAGTCATCTTAAAAGCAGCTGCTAACTGCATATGAAACAAAAATGATCAAACTAAGAGTCTCGAAATCATACGATGCAAATATTTAACATTAAGCGATTATATATAAATTAAAGGTTACAGTCATATTCATAGCAGAAAATGCTTCTATTACTTTCTAGGGCACATCAGAGCTTGAGGATTTCATGTGTTTTGGTGCTGATTGTGAATGTTTTGATTGCTTTGATTACTTTGGTTTCTCTTTCATTAATATGGTGCCAAAAATGAGGCTGGTAAATTTAATCTTTTAAGAAGCGTTTTCCTTTGCACCGCTTATGCATATAAATATATATATCAGTGCTAATAGCTTCCATTTAGGGGGAAAAAGTCATCTTAAAAGCAGCTGCTAATTGGATAAATGTACAGAATAGTTTGTCATGTTAAAATTGTTGCATTTACTATAATTGATTGCATTAAACGTTGCATGTCTTTGTTATCAGGGGGACACTGGTGAGAACACCCTACCTGTTCCCATGGAGCTGCTGAGTAGTTTCCACAGCCTCATCTCTTCTGTGGAACAGCTACAGTCCAGCTTCCTGCTTAACCCAGAAAAATACAGTGACGGAGAGCTTGCCACGCCACCTCGCAAGCTGCTCAACACGCTCAGGTAATGCTGTGAGTCAGAGCATCATTCAGGAACATTGAAAAGACATTTAAACCTATCATGGAGTTTTTCTTGCCACTGTTGTCTTGGCTTTGAGTTTCCAAACAAACCTCTTCAATTTCTTCATTGCAGGCAGCTTAATCCAATGTATGAGGGTTATTTACAGCATGATGCACAGGAAGTGCTGCAGTGCATCCTTGCAAACATCCAGGAGGCATGTGACAGTATCAAAAAAGAGCAAACAGACAACCAGAAGGACAGCACAATGAGCAACGGAATGGGGGAGTCTGCTGTCGAGGATGATGGGAGCTCTGATGGCCAGTTGAGTGGAAAGAGAAAGAGCGATACAGAAGCAGGCAATGCTAAGAAAAAGCCAAAATCTCAAAGCAAATCAAAGAAAAATGAGGAAAACGTGCCTATGACCCGCTCAAAACGAAAGTCTTCCAGTGACATAACCACAGAGAGTTCTGACCAGAGGAATGGAACAGAGGAAAAAGAGCAGGAGAAGGACAGAGGGAGCACCACAGAAGAGGAGAAGAATGACAGTCCCCCAAAAGAGGTGGGCAAGAGAACAAGGAGAGGGAAGCTGGGATGGTTGAAGCCATCTGGGAAGCAGCCTAGCATCTTCTCGAAGTTCCGCAGCATGGGACGAATTACTTCACATGTAGGAGGGAGAGGGGAGACCAAGGAGAAATCAGATTGTAGTGTCCAAGAGAAGCAGGAGAAGGATACCTCAGAGAATGAGAACAGAACTCAAGAAGTTAAACGGAGTCTGGAAAAGAATAAAGGTACATATTGTACACAAAATTGTGGCCAAATCTCCTAGTGATTTTTTATTATTATTTTAATAATGCGCACATTATACAATTAAATGATGGGAAATAAATATACTATATTATTTTACATAATATTTGAAAATACAAGATGCGTACTATTAACTGGCCCAATTGATCATATGTATATTTTGGAACTGAGATTGTAAATTATGGTAAATGGGAAAATAATTAAATAAATACTAACAAACAAAAAAAAATAGTAAAAATGTGTGAACTGAGAAATTATAAAAATTAACTTGTTTGAAGAGCTGCAATGAAACATCTAGCTTTTTTATTATTATTTTTAATTAACTGGACGAATAGATCATATGTATATTTTGAACTGAGATAATTTCTTTATTTTCCCATAATTTACTATTTATATATATATATATTCCCCCATGTCATGTGCAGGGCTCTGTAAATTTAGGATCTATAACTAAAGAATTTGCCTGTATTTTGTAATTAGAGCAATCAGGCCTGGATGTGCTGAAGTGGATGTTCCAGGGTCAGCTGGTGCTGCGGACACGCTGCCTGGAATGTGAGTGTTTCACAGAGCGGAGAGAGGACTTTCAAGACATCAGCGTACCTGTGCAAGAGAATAAGAACAGCTCCTCTGACTCTGATGGTCCTGAGAGTGAGTACATTGACAGTGTTGAATCCATCTCTGTTTGTGTCTATCAGTCAACACTCTCAGATGCTGGTTAGATCATTTTATAACCGTATCCTCCTTTTTCAGTTTCTCCAGATCCCAAGCCTGAGCTGAAAACTCTAAAGTGGGCCATGTCTCAATTTGCATCTGTGGAGCGGATTATGGGTGAAGATAAATATTTCTGTGAGACCTGTCATCACTACACAGAAGCTGAAAGAAGTCTTCTGTTTGACAAAACACCAGAAGTCATCACAATCCACCTGAAATGCTTTGCTGCCAATGGATCTGAGTATGTATCCTCTACTGATTTTAATGCTTAGTTCCCATCTTTCCACTGAAGCCCTGAAGGGCACAGTAAATTGCCCCTGAGTGGGTTTCCATTGTTTCTTACAGCAGAAAAAGCAGGAAACATTAAGACTCAGAGACATCAGGGTAAAAATGTTTAGGATTTAGCATTTCTTACAAGAAGAAAAACTAAAATCAGTGTGCCCCCCCTAATGGCCAAAGTTGGCAACTTGAAACGATATTTATTGCCCACCTTCTTTTGTTACACACAACAGAAAAAGTCAGAAATAGCAACTTGAGACAAAATATTTGCTAAACACTTTAGAATAGGGACAAATTCTCACTATTAACTAGTTGCTTATTAGCATGCCTATTAATAACATATTGGCTGTTTATTAGTACTTATAAAGCACATATGAGCATATTCTACATCCCTAATCCTGCCCAATACCTAAACTTAACGACTACCTTACTATTAATACACAGCAAATTAGGAGTTTATTGAAGCAGAAGTCGTAGTTAGTGGTTTGTTAATGGCGAGAATTGCACCTTAAAATAAAGTATGACCAAATATTTTATTCAGTCTTGAAGTTATCTATGTGCATTAAGAAGTTGGTACAATCTTCTTCACAATTTAGGATGGACCCATATGCTGGCCTTTCCAAGGTGAATACTCCCCTGCAGACCCCTCTCAAACTTTCCCTGCATGAGTGGTGCACTCAGCCTGATTCTCCGGACCAGAGCCATCACTACGAGCTCTTCGCCGTGGTCATGCACAGCGGAGTAACCATCAGCAGTGGTCACTACACCACTTACATCCGCATGATGGATCTCCATCGCACCACTCTCAGGCTTCAATCTCAGGATGAAGAGCAAGACCGAGAAGAAGACACGAAACTGAAGAAAGAAGAGGTGCCTCAAACAGAGTACGATGACGGTGAGGTGTCTTTCAGCTTGCCTGGCAGGGGGCGAAATGTGGCCAGAGCCAGCGTGACAACAAGCGTGTCCAGCAAAGCAGGAAGCAAGAGGTCTTCCGAGGGTGTTGGGCTTTTAGGAGGACAGAGGAGCGTCACTAGTTATGAGATCAGCAATAGCAACCAAACTAATCCAGAGAAAGCTTCCAGCTTGGCCAGTCGTGCTGCCGGTTCTTTGCTTCAGAACGCAGTGAAGAAAGAGGCCGAGGAAGAGGGAGTTGATGCTATGGGCGACGGGACCCAGGAGAGTTTTGACCTCGCTCTGCGAAACCTTTTGGACTTTGAGGGAAAGTGGATGCTATTTGATGACTCTGAAGTGAGACTCTTTGAAGAAGAGGACTTCCTCAGAGCCTGTTCCCCCGAGACATGCTCCACCTCTACTCCCTACCTGCTCTTCTACAAGAGAGTGTCTCAGTAAAAACAGGCAATTAGACTTTTTACTGGTAAGACATAGACTATGAAAGTATGTTTGCAGGTAACTGGAAAAGCAAGTTGGGATGTGTTAATAGTTGATATGTGCGTTTGTGTAACAAGTGTCAGTCAGTGAAAAGCCGATGTGAATCTTTCAAGGCCATGACATTTGTTGCCACTTTTGTTTGTACTTTACTCTCTCTTGTTCAGTGAGTCCATATCATCTGCTTTTCAGTGACCTTCATGCAAACGCACCTTGGCACTTATTGTAGTGCATGTGACAGTTTTCCTATACATTCAAGCATTCCATAGAATAGCACAAAATGATTCTTGTGCACAGAAATTTTATATTTTTTTAAAAGATCAATTCTTGCTTGTTTGGGTTTTGTCTTAAATATGAATTCACATTTTTGATGTCCCTGTTTTGGAGGGTATTAATAGCTTAAAAACCCAAAGTAGATTTCACATTAGTTTTTGTTTTTGATACTAGAAGGCACAGGCAATGTGTTTTGTTCCCCGCTGCAGACTATTTGCACACAGAGAATCAAATTTAGTTTGAAAGGTGGGCAACCTCGAAAGTACAGAGTGTATAATTTGCCTATAAATGACCACAAGGATAAAAGTGACCTATTTTTCTAGTTTTATAGTTCATCAGCCATACCTCAGTCCAGCCTGAGAAGCTTTTCTTCCCCATGTTGTGAGGAGGCCCTGGCATTACTCTAAGATCTCTATGAGCAATAAATAAAAATTCACAGGAATCTCTTACGTTCTGTTGTACATTTGAGGAGGCAGGGAAAATGTAAATATTTTTCTATTACCTGGTTATGTAGATTCTTATTTACCACATTAAAACACCAACATATAAAAATAAAAGTCTTTTGGTGCGGTTTCTTTAACAACACTGGAATGGCTATTAGAGTATTTATTTAGTAAAATATTTAAAGTAAACAAAAGGTACATAAAACTACATAATGCTGAAAAAAAAATGTTATTTATATAAACTAAATTACTAATTACTAAAACAAATAAAAATAAAGCTATAGAAATATATACAAAAATAAAAAGGACAAAAGCACAAAGCAAAATTACTACAACTTTAAAATTAAAATGAAAACTAAAAAAAACAAAGAAAAGCTAAGTCAAAACCTTTAAAAAAATACTATAATTGTATATAACTAATACTAAAATAGCACTGGGCATTACTATGGTATACGATGGTACTAAATGAACAAGTACTACACTCTAACTATTTAACACATTAACTATTTAAATGATCTTGATACCATTCTTAAAATTTCCATCTAGCATGAATACCCACAGAAGCCTTCACAAAGCATGTGTGTTTGAGTTACCTCCTCTTTATGGATGATGTTGATGCGGGTCTTGATGTAGGGGAAAGCGTGGGAGGTAGTGAGAATGGTCTTCCGTTTAAACTGTTCGTGCAGGTCACCGTGAGCTCTTCCATCGAGTGTAAACGGCGTGCAGTAGACGAAGCGGCGCAAGTTGTAGTTCTTATCGAAATATGTGATGCGGTCCTTCATTTCATAAGTGTCAAAATATGGTTCAACATACGTGATCTGAATGAAGGCCTGTATTGGAAAAAAGCGATGTGTTATTCTCAATGCAATGTATTGTTGTTTTTAAAACTGAGCGCAAATTTTGCACCATAATGCGATATATCACCTTATTTGGGTCCAATTTACACTTGTCAACTGGATTGGAATCTTTAATGACTTCCACTTGGTCCTCACCAAACCTTTCACCATAGAAACTCTGGAATTAAGACAAAATTAAGACATTAAGAGAGGTATGTGTATATGTGCTACAAAAAAAAATAAATAACAGAAAACGCAAACGCAAATGGTCTTGTACCTCAAGCCGATGTGAAATTTCTGCCAGCTTTGTGATGGCTGGCTCTTTGTAGACAAACTCCTGCTCATCCAAGTCACCAAATTTAGAACCGTAAAATCCAACTCTGAAATAGGTGCCAAACATCCGCTTTCCAACCTGAAACAAATGTGTTAATTACTAATGTGCTGTTAATTAGAGCTTCCATTTAAAAACACCAGATAACACGGAAACATAAATCCTGTTGGTACTCATTTGACATGTCATGGGTTTAAACTATAAACAGTTACTCATAAAAAAGGTAAAAGTGCAATGAGGCAAACACTACATTTTTTCTTGGCAGCAAGTTATCAAGTGACAGCAACAATGTAAACATTGTCTGGTACATGTTTACATAACCTGCATTCAACACTGGCAATAATGATGCAATTATATAACAGTGAAACACAGCAAAACACAGACACTAATACAGTATCATTATTATAGTACAAACATCTACCATTTGAGGATATTTTACACAACCTCCAAATTTCTATGTAGCTACACTACCGTTCAAAAGTCTGGGGTCAGTATGTTTTTCTTTGAAAGAAATTAATACTTATATTCAGCAAAGATGCATTAAATTAAAGGGAAACACAAATTAAGATGAAAGCTTTCGAGAGCTTTCCGACCCTGCATAGACAGCAACACAACTGAAATGTTCCCAGATCCAGAAACGTAGCAAGGACATCGGTGGTTCAACCGCAATTTTACAAAGCTACGAGAATACTTTTTTTGTGCGCAAAGAAAACAAAAATAATGACTATATTCAACAATTCTTCTCTTCCAAATCATGTTTTCCAAGTCGTTATTTTTGTTTTCTTTGCGTACAAAAAGTATTCTCGTAGCTTCATAAAATTAAGGTTGAAACACTGATGTCACATGGACTGTTGTCCTTACTATCTTTCTGGGCCTTGAAAGTTTCAGTTACATTGCTGTCTATGCAGGGTCGGAAAGCTCTCGGATTTCATCAAAAATATCTTAATTTGTGTTCCGAAGATGAACGAAGGTCTTACAGGTTTGAAACGAAATTAGGCTGAGTAATTAATGATAGAATTTTCATTTTTGGGTGAACTATCCCTTTAATCAGTAGAGACAGTAAAGTCATGTTATAAAATACTTCTATTTCAAATAAATTCTGTTCTTGTAAACTTTCTATTCAAAGAATCCTAAAAAAAATTCCACAAACATACTGAATGAAGAAATGCTTCTTGCACAGCAAAGCAGCATATGATTTTCAAAAGATCATGTGACACGGAAGACTAGAGT
Organism: Tor tambroides; assembly: GCA_021397915.2. NCBI lineage: Eukaryota > Metazoa > Chordata > Actinopteri > Cypriniformes > Cyprinidae > Tor > Tor tambroides. Next base: position 31,368 of record JAFVLL020025910.1, on the reverse strand, counting down.
AATGGCTGCTGAAAATTAAAGTATAATTTAAAATATTTTAAAACAGAAAACAGTCATCTTAAATTGTACTAATTAGATTGTAATTTAAACAATATTACTGTTTTTTTCTGTATTTTTTATTAAATACATCCAGGCTTGCTGAGCCTGCTTTCAAAAACTATTATTATTATTTTATTTGCCATAAAAAAAGAAGAAAGTGAGCATCTCCACATCAGACCAAAAAAAAAAAAAAAATCTGAATACAGTTTGAGTTTGAGCCAAGCTTGAGAGGACAGTGGTGCAAGAAGCGGTTCTGAACAAAGTGGGAACTTTCTCTGTAAACTGTATTAGCAAAGGATGACATAACAGGAAGAAGACCAGAGACAACCTGATGTCCTTAAAGAACAAGTAAACAACTGTACTCCAAATAAGAGACAAAGACCAGAACATAAGTAGCAAGCTCCTCGTGAGAAAGTAAACGTGCTGCTGTAGCCTAATACAGAACGTCAAACTGAAACACTTATGTCAATAAAAATAGAACGTCAGATAGAATTAGTATGTGCTGGAGTAACAGGGTAGGCCACAGAAGCACAGTAAGGAAAAAGAGTGGTGGGTATATATGTGCAGAGCCGGGAACATGTCTGAGTGCACAGGAAGTGAAGTATTAATCAGGTGCAGATAAGGGCTGAACCAAAGCAGACCAACCATACAGCCCAAATTTAGATGCTAATAATGCTAAAGTTAACATAACAATAGAACAAAAAAACTTGAATAGACTTTGGTCAGTGTCTAACAAGACATGGAATAATTTCAATGATAATTCTCTTGATTTGTGTCATATCACATCTATCATACGTGGAATATCACATTAAATATACTATCATAACTGTTCTTTAGTTCAGATTATAAAGAGCTGTTCAAAACGGGTGTAAACACAAATGATCAATAAACCTAAATGGAAAACTAAGTAAACAGAGCTATAGTAAGCATATTCAAATTAGTCAAAACATTGTATATATAAATTCTAAGGAATAAAAGATGCAAAAAACTGGACGTTTCAATTCTGTGGAAATCTGTGGAGTTATCTGCTGAGTTCAGATTGTGTGTGGGCCTGGTTACCAGGTGCCTGAGATGATTCAGCCTCTCTCTGGTTCATTGCGAATGTTTTTTTTGTTTGGTTTTTTTTTCAGTCATAAAAGCTACGGAAATAAACCCTCGAACTATGAACTTACCACAAGACACAATAATTAAAGTGGGAAGAGGAGGAGTCAGCAACCAGGGAAATAAAAAGGGAGAGAACAGAACATTTTAATCAGGAAATCAGGAAACTCTTTGAACGACTAACAAAACAAACAGCAATACTACCATAAATCAATACTTTACAAATAAAAAAACTCACTCAAACACAAAAGGACTAAAACTCAGCAATAAACATGCAATGAGGAAGAAGCAGGCAGAGAAAAGTGCATTAAAGGGTATTTATTAAACGGACAGTTAAGAGACGCATTCCTGGTGTAATGCTGCAATAAGTGTCAAATATGTTGAGTCATTGCCATGCAATAAATCAATAAAGTGAGAGTAATACTAGTATACAAACAAATGGGTGTAAACGAGAACTCAGGGGTCGATTTAGTTTGCAATGAAATAAAAGCTCATATAAAGAGAAGGTCACTTGGACATAAACGTTTTGAACTCATGCTCACCATGACATCCGTTTAGAGGAAAAACAAGCATAATTTACCAAAGTCTCCAAAAAAAGCATCTGGCCCTAATTTTATTCAATCAGCTGATTTTCTAAGTAGATACCATAATTAATAATTCTGTCATTGTTTACTCACACTCATGTTCCAAACCTGTATGATGTTCTTTCTTCTGTGGAACACAAAAGATATATTTTTGAAGACTATAGTTCCTATTATTATTATTATTATTTTTTTTTTTTAAATAAAGCTTAATAGTACTCAGCAACCTTAGCTCCAGAAGTATTTTCACATTCATTTTTTTCCACAATAGTGATTTAATAGTGATTACCAGCTATGAGGTGAATCATAAAATTTCAAATTTTACTTTGAAGATAAATAAATAAATAAATAAATAGACAAAGGTACAAGTTTGTGTACTTATGAAGAAAAGAACTAGAATCCCAAGGAGGATTATGAATGACAACCAAATTAAAAATAAATATAAATTTATTCATTTAAAGTTAATTATAGAAACAAAGTTTACTGCAAAATATGCACACACAGTATATACATTGTATGAGTATTTAATTATTTTGAGAGCATAGTAAGGCTGACTATTATGCCATTCGCATTGCTTCGTTTTTTGTTTTTTTTTTAAACCCGAAATTCAGCTGTTACAAAAATGTTAACATAATGTGAACTAATGACTTTATCAAAAGCATATGCCATCCATTAGCAACCTCTGAGCTCACAGTAAGTTATCATTAAAAATCAATTCTCCTATGGGGAAAATCATTGGGATTGTACTTTCAGAACCCGTGTGGTGCACTGTATAATGAAAATAAATGAGGACTGTTGCTGTCAAAAACAAAACAACAGCCAAAAAAGTGTCATAAAATTGATATGTGATAAAAGTGTCATTTTGAGGCTGATCTTTGCAATGAGTTAGTTGACTTATTTATGCATCTGTCTCATTTACTTTTCTTGTTAATCTGACTCAATGATCCGGTCATCAATATTCAAAATATCTTCTTATATATTCCATAGAACAAAGAAAGTTCTACACATTTGGAACGACATGAGGGTGAGTAAAATATGATCAAACTTTCATTTTTTGGCAAACCAGTCCTTCAAGGTTATCCACATGCCTCGTGTAAATCGAACCCTGTGCTTCTAAAACATGATAAGAAGACATAGATGGCAGTACTGATGAAACAGAGTGAGAGAGACGGATGAGGGTGTGAAATGACGCATTCATGAATAAATCTGTCATTAGTGTCACAGTGGCTCCCATGCATGGCCTGTCAAAAATGACAATGTTAACATTGTTTCTCCTCAAGAAAGAGAAGGGAGAGAGAGGAAGATGAGAAGAGGAAGAGGGACGCTGCTGCCCACACACCATTGACAGCAGTCCCACGGAAAGAGAGATGGAGGGATGGACGAAGAAACGAAAACGTCCATAAAACGGTTAATGGGTCAAATTCACAGCAAAGAGAGTCATGATAAACGCCCACAGCTTGCACGTATGGGCCAAGCATTAACCATGAAGTTCAACACCTACCTCCCAGCCTGTGCTCTGTATAACAGAGAGAATACAGCACAAATCAACATACACAGGTCACAATCACCCCCTTCAGAAGCCCAGACTCACTGACTGGGAAAAAACTTGTTTCTGAAAATCCATACACTACTGTTCAAAACTTTGGGGATAGTAAAAGTTTTTTTTAAATTTCTTTTTTTTTTTTGAGCACCAAATCAGCATATTATAATGATTTCTGAAGAATCAATGTGACATTTAAGACTGGAGTGATGGCTGATGAAAATTCAGCTTTGCCATCACAGGAATAAATGTGACCCTGGACCACAAAACCAGTCTTAAGTAGCACAGGTACAGTATATTTGTAGCAATAGACAAAAATACATTGTATGCTCAAAAATGATCAATTTTTCTTTTATGCCAAAAAATCATTAGGATATTAAGTAAAGATCATGTTCCATGAAGATATTTTGTAAATTTCCTACAGCAAATATATCAAAACGTAATTTTTGATTAGTAATATGTGACCCTGAACCACAAAACCAGTCTTAAATAGCACAGGTATATTTGTAGCAATAGCCAAAAATACATTGTATGGGTACATTGTATCAAAATTATAAATGTTTCTTTTATGCCAAAAATCATTAGGATATTAGGTAAAGATCATGTTCCATGAAGATATTTAGTAAATTTCCTACCATAAATATATCAAAACTTAATATTTGATTAGTAATATGCATTGCTAAGAACTTCATTTGGACAACATTAAAGGCGATTTTCTCAATATTTAGATTTTTTTTTTTTGCACCCTCAGATTCCAAATTTTCAAATAGTTGTATCTCAGCCAAATATTGTCCTATCCTAACAAACCATACATCAGTGGAAAGCTTTCAGATGATGTATAAATCTCAGTTTCAAAAAAAACAACCCTTATGACTGGTTTTGTGGTCCAGGGTCACAAATTACTTTTTAAAATATATTAAAAGAGACAGTTACTTTAAATTGTAATATTTCACATTTCTGTTTTTGCAGTATTTTGATCAAATAAATTCAGTCTTGGTGAACATAAGAGACTTTCAAAAACTTTTTTTTCTTTTTTTTTTTTAAATCTTACTGACCCCAAACTTTTGAACTTTAATGTATTTGTTAGACTGTATTCGCCATGCAAGACTCTTTATCCCTGTATACTGCACGCAATAATATAAAATAACTATATATTTAAATATTTACATGTGTTGCTTGTTGCATGATGCTAAAGAAGTTTCTATACAGTTGCCCAGGTGTTTGTTGCATTGTGGTTGTGGTTGCTTACTAGCCCAGGTCAAAAGGGTCACCCCTATGTCTCTTATGATATTCTGGTCACTTCTCTCAACATATGTAAACGTCAAGTCTGACTGCTCTCAAAAGTTATAACACTTCTCCTCAACCAGTCACACAATTTCAGGTGTCAATAATATCAGTGACATAAATAGTGCAAGACTAGTTGCTCAATGCTACGTATGAGCAAGATATAAAGCCTGTTCACACCAAGGACTATAACTATAACGTTTTAATAATCAGTCTAATCTAAAGAGAATAGTGGAGTCCACATCCAACTAAAATTATAATAATATTGTAGGAATCACTTTCAGAACAATTCTTAGCTAATTTTCCAGCTTATGAAGGATAAAACATTGATAAAATGTTAATAAAATGATACTTGCATTTATATACTAAAAAAAAAGTCAATCAGAATCCATCCAACTGTAAAGAACATTTAGCATACTATTAATAAAAACAGACGCGTGTTGTGTGTTGGTCTGGATGCTAATATAGTTATTAACTGTTATAATTCTCAGTGTGAATACTATTCATAACGCCCAGGAAATCTCACTAAATAAAGCTCACATTCACAGCACCTCACAGTCACTCTGATGTAAAAGAGATAAACATAGTCATGCAGTCTTGATAATGCAAAGTCTCTTTCACGTGTCACACATAAATCACGTCGAAGTGTATACACAAGCAAAATGTTGCCAAGTTAGACATGTGGCAGGTTGTTGCTTTGTACTACCAGGGCAATAATACAAAGTCCTGTTGTCTTTTACAGCATGAAAAGGCTAAACAGAGCATTTATTTTTGGATCCAAAAGATTAAAATCTACCCTTTTAATATAATCATTTACCTGGTGTACAATTTTGCCAAAGGCTTCCTGAAGTTTACCATGAATAGTGGCTAACTTCTTGGCATCCCTGTTGGCCTCGTGAATAGGGATGAGAACCTTGTAGACTTCGTTCACTGCTTCGTACATACCAGCCTGGAGACAAATAATGATAAGAATGGCTCATGACCAGTATAAAACAATATGATGTAATACAGTCAAATGATTGCATATCAGTTTCCTGAAATGAATATTTTTATTTTGCAAAATATATACTTGAATATTTGAATGAATGAATAATCAGTAAAAAAAAAATCTGAAAATGTACATATGAAAAAAAACTATTAAATTATTAGTTAATACCAAAATGCTAATAATTACTAAACACTGCTATAACAAGCTAAATATTTTTATACATATCAATCAAATAAATTAAATGAATAGTTCACCCAAAAAAAAATACAATTTCCTAAAAAATGACTCAACCTCCAAGATATAGATGAGTCTTCATTGGAGAAGATGTAGAGAAATTTAGATTCACTTCCTCACCAATGGATCCTTTGCAGTGAATGAGTGCCGTCAGAATGAGAGTTCAGACAGTTGATAAAAACATAATCCACAAGTGACTGACATGACTCCAGTCCATCAGTTAATGTCTTGACAAGTAAAAAAAATAAAACATGTTTGTAAGAAACAAATCCATCATTAACGCATCTTAACTTTAATCCATCGCTTCTTGCCAAAATACAGAGTCCACAATCCATAACAACGTGAAAAAGTCCATCCCCTGTTGTCCTCTCACATCAAAATCCACCAACATATTTGTTTTGAACTGTTCTGGACTGTTTTCACTTGTAAATGCAGCTTGATCTGTGCACATTTCTCTTCTGACAACTGGAGAAATCTATGAAGGTAAAATTATGCCTAAAATATTTGCATACGCAGGGTAAGATTTGTGAAAGTGTACATAAGACTGTAAGCGTAAATTAAATTTGCATGCGTAAGAGAAGCTTTGTAAAGGTGTAAATCGCGTTTCAAGCGCAAGAAAAAATGATTTGCAGCATTTTACTGTTACTCGTAAGTGTAATTCATGTATTGTGAAACTGCAGCTTCATGCTAACACAAAATAAATATGATCTGCATTCTTATGACTTCCATTTTTCCGCGCTTACACTTTTGGCACATTTTTTCCGCCAAAATACGGTCAAAAGCACTGCAAGCCTGTGAACAGTGATTTGCAAGCGAAAACAACAGTTTAAAGAACTGCAAAACAGATTGGTTCTACGCGTTCAATCTGTATGTGTAAAAAATGACTGTCAAATGTCTAAATGACTTGTTGTGTATGTAGGGCAAAAAGTTCCCGAAATAATGCGACCTGTACAGCTCCGTCTTTCTTTTATCTGCGCAGTTTTGGCACGATTCTCTCACTGAGTTTTGCAAGCGTGAGGGGGAGGGCGGGTCCACCTTCTTTTTGTAGCCAATCAAGTGAGGCTCTCGCTGACTCTCCTTTTATTCTTATCTGATTGGTTCAAATAAACATATCATACGCCAAGACATTTATCTTCATTTAGTTTGGGAACGTTCTCGATACTTTTAACGTGTACATACAGTAAAAATAAATAATTAAATAAATAAATAAATAAATACTAACTTAATTAAAACATGATATTTTATAAGTCGTGTTCCTTTAGGCTAGACTCCCATGTGTTCATACTGAATTACGAGCTGGTGTTAACATTATTTGGTTTGGTTTTGCTTTACATTGAAATTTCATAATCTGCTTACACCACTGATGTTAAACTTTATAATTAAAATGATGTTATGTGACAATGCTCAACACTATGGTATCAGAGTGCTACACGTTGTAAAACCTTTTTTTTTTTGCTATGCCAATAAAGCTACTTAAATCTGAATTTGTCAATTTTTCAAACCATGTCTCTGTTTATGGTTTTTAACACTCAATTGTATATTTTGAAATTTCAGTATTGATTCTGATTACTTTCATGTGACCGATCAAGCTATTATATGAAGCAAGAATGAGTAACAAAATGCTTTCTTTGTGTCCAGATTTGACTAATGCAAAACTTTGATAAATATGTATTTAATCGTCTAAATATATATCCAAATTCCCAGCCACACAGCCATGTTTATGTGTTTATATATACAGAGAGCTAAACAGTCATCTAGTGTGGTTACACGTACGGTATTACAGTTGATAAATAGTGAATAAGTTAGAGATAAATATTTAATAAATATTTTAGTAATATTTTGTAAAGTCCCCTTAAATTACAACATGTTAAAGAAAAAAATATTACTGTTGCTTCTGTTGGTTCAATTATTATTGAACCAAATTTTTGTTAAAAAATTTAACCATCCCTGATCAGTAGACAGGTGAAATTATGCATGTATTAGGCTAGTGCAAATATTAGGCCTTCTTTAATTATCATCAAAATTACAATATAATATTACAATAAACTAAATATATCATATAGCCTGTTTAGGAGGAGAAGGATACTACACAGCTCGAAATTCAGTATGAACACATAGCCTAATGGTACACAACTTATAAAATATCATGTTTTAATTAAGTTGGTATTTGTTTTTTTTGTTTGTTTTTTTACTGTATGTGTACTTTAAAAGTATCATTCCGGCAGCGAGAACGTTCCCGAACTAAATGAAAATAAATGTCTTGGCGTATGATGTGTTTATTTGAACCAATCAGAAAAGAGTAAATGGAGAGTCAGCGAGAGCCTCATTTGATTGGCTACAAAAAGAAGGTGAACCCGCCCTCCCCTTCACGCTTGTAAAACTCAGTTTAGTGAGAGAATCGTGCCAAAACTGTAAGCGCAGATAAAAGAAAGACGGAGCTGTACATATTGGATTATTTCGGGAGCTTTTTGCCCTACATACACAACAAGTCATTTAGACATTTGACAGTCTGTTTTTTTACACATACAGATTGGTTCTACGCGGTCAATCCGTTTTGCAGTTCTTTTTTTACACATACAGATTGGTTCTACGCGGTCAATCCGTTTTGCAGTTCTTTTTTTACACATACAGATTGGTTCTACGCGGTCAATCCGTTTTGCAGTTCTTTAAACTGCTGTTTTCGCTTGCAAATCACTGATCACAGTCTTGCAGTGCTTTTGACCGTATTTTGGCGAAAAAACCGTGCCAAAAGTGTAAGCGCGGAAAAATGTAAGTCATAAGAATACAGATCATATTTATTTTGCTTTAGCATGAAGCTGCAGTTTCACAATACATGAATTACACTTACGAGTAACAGCAAAATGCTGCAAATCATTTTTTCTTGCGCTTGAAACGCGATTTACACCTTTACAAAGCTTCTCTTACGCATGCAAATTTAATTTACGCTTACAGTCTTATGTACACTTTCACAAATCTTACCCTGCGTATGCAAATATTTTAGGCATAATTCTACCTTCATAGAAATCCATATTATGGATAGAGGGCTTGTATTTTTGAAGCAAAGGTTTGAAGCGTAAAAGGTCTTAATGATGAATTTGTTTTATACAAACACACAGATTATCACTTCACAAGACATTAATTGATGGACTGTCGATTAGTCGTGTCGATTACTTGTGAATTATTGTGATGTTTTAATCAAATGTTTGAACTCTCATTCTGACGGCACCCATTCACTGCAGAGGATCAATTGGTGAGCAAGTGATGTAAATTTCTCCAAATCTGTTCTGATGAAGAAACAAACTACATCTTGGATGACCTGAAGGTGATTATTTTTGGGTGAACTATACCTTTAAAACAAACAGAATGCACCCAAAGTCATAGTATCAAAGTACAGGTCTTTTAAACCACATAGTAAATAACGCACCATAGAAAAAGAGGCTGCAGCCTGTTCCAGCAACCCAACTAAGCCTGCCTCAGTGAAGTATTTCCCAGAGCAGATGCCCTCCTCATCTGGTGACACCACATCATCTGACACAGCAGATTCTTCTAGCACATTAGAGGAAATGTTCTGTAGTATGAGAAAGATCTCATTAATATATTATAATTAAAAAGTAAATGACCTACACATTATTTGTGTCACAGTGTGCAGCAAGAACCTGAAAGGTGACACAGCCCACAGGCAGGTACTTGCGGTCTTCCAGCATGCTGAGGTACTCCGCCACCAGAGCGGCGCTGTGTACTAAGCACTGGGCTGCCTCTGCATGATTATTCCTCTCTGAGTGCTTCCCAGCCATATTTTGCAGCCAGGTCAATCGTAGATCCGGCGATGTCTGGTAGCCCTTAGCAATCCTACACAACAGAAAGGAGACATTTGCCTTGATAAATCCAGTTAAAATAGTAATATTGTGAAATATTATGAAATAACAGTTTTCTATTTAATATATTTTAAAATAAAATTTTCTCCATTAAGCCAGTCTTCACATGATCATTCAGAATTCATTCTAATATGCTGATTTGGTGCTCAAGAAACATGTCTCATTATTATCAATGTTGAAAACAAGTTGTTCTGTTTAATATTTTTGTGGAAACCACAATACATTTTCTTCGATGAAAATAAAGTTCAAAAGAAAAGCATTTATTTGAAATAAAAATCTTTTGTAACATTCTAAGTATCTTTAATGTTGCTTGTGTCCTTCCATAAAAATGTCCATTTCTTTAGGAAAAAAAAACAACAACCAAAAAAAAAACATTAACCCTAAACTTTGGAATGGTAAGGTATATTTATAAAAAAAAAGAAAAGAAAAAAAAAAAGTCACTGCACAAACAGTTTGTAGTTATTAATAAATAATCTTTTTCAGCATAAATAGTGTGTATGTCAAAACAATGACAGTTTGGGTTTAAAAATAGCTACTTTACATGCTAGGTTAACTTCATGTCAGATAATAGTGTATTAAATAATATAACAAATTGATCAATTCTGCAATGTAAGAAGCATTACCTGTACATCAGATCAATTAGCATCTCTGGATCTTCTTGATGTTCCTTCATTTTTACTGTGTCCGAAAGAATCATGTGCAGGTTAAACACCAGATCTTGAACCTGAAACCAGAGGCGAAATCAGTGTTTTGTGTCAGGAATTAGTAAATAGATGTTAGATAGATTTATGAGCCTCACCTGGTCAGGAAAGGTGGTTTCTCGGAGCTCTAGGTCCTCTTCTGCATACGTGAGGATGGTTTTGAGTGAACGCCGCAGAAACTCCTCATTGAAGTTCTGGGACGTACCCACCAGAGACGAAAGAGACATGGTCACCTGCATTTTCACTCGTGCAAAGTTCTACAGGAAAGAGAACAAACAAACACAAGATAAAGCTCTTCACATATAAACAGAGACTAAATAATAACATAATAAATAAACATATATAGTATGCATACATAATATATAGTTTATACACATGTATATTAAATTATAATATAGATATCTATATATAATCTATCTATAAATAATAAATATACAGTCAAACTAAAATTTATTCAGATACCTTCAACATTTCTCACATTATCACAGTTTATTCGTTATAGTTTAGAAAATGGTAGTAAAATATGACAAAAACTCAAGAGTTAAACTGTGTCAGAACAAATTCATCTTGATTATGTCAGATAACTTTGATAGAAAGGTATGTAACAAAACATGGTCAGGTCTAAGTATGCAAAAATCAAATTTTTGGTCCCAAATTTTTATCACTTTTACTGTTAGTCCACTGTATGAAGAATTTTTGGGTATAATATATGTCACAGTTTACTTTATTTTGCTATCCTCACTTACATAAATGAACTATAGTGTCCTGCACCCACTAGTTAAAAAAATATCAAAAATTATATCTGGTGTCTGAATAATTTTTGGTTTGACTGCATGTACTCATACTTTACACTACTGTTCAATTTATATAAATTTACACTACTGTTCAGTAAATGCTCTTCTGAGGATCTTTATATTCATTAAAGTATCCTGAATAAATAGTTTTCCAAAAAAATATCAAGCAGCACATTGATAGTGATAAGAAATTACTCTTGATCACCAAATCAGCATATTAAAATGATTTCTGAAGAATCATGTGACACTTAAGACTGGAGTAATGGCTGCTGAAATTTCAGCTTTCCCATCACAAGAATAAATTATATTTTAAAATATAAATACAAGAGTTAAATTCTATACATTTTTCACAACATTACTGTATTTTTTACTGTAAACTTTTAAATGGTAGTGTATAAAAAAATATAATACAAAAAATGAAAAATGGTATATTTGTTTATATCTACATGTGGTACTGTGGTAAAGAACTGAAGGGCGCAAACAATCCACTAATATTTATGGTCATTATGACAAAGCGTGTTTAAGTGTTTCTCACATTTCCAATCTCAAAGTTCTGTCTCATGAGGAGGTAGAGGGAGGCGCTGGCGTGGGCTCTGATGGTGCTGATGCTACTGCTACAGTTCCTCAGGAGCCGCAGGCACAGGTCAGCACACTGCTCTGTCTCCTCCTCAAACAGCAGCTCTGGGAACTAAACACACATTAAGACTTACATACTATTATATGCAAGAGATCACACTTCATACTGTAAATAAAAGGTACACTATTTCATGTAAAGAGAGTAATCACCCAGCAACATTGCACAGATCAGCTGGAGCTAAATTCAGTAGAAAATTCTGCACTTTGACCTAATCAGCGTTCACTCACCTTTGACACGAGAGCTCTCTGTGTCGCGAAGCAGTGTTGTAAATATAGGGCACTTTGATTACATGCCATGCTGTGTAGCAGGACCTTCAGAACCCCTCCCAGAATGCTTTCTTTGGACTCCGTCACTGAGACGGTCTAGATGGCACATAGAGGAAGCATAATAGTTATAATAAATGTCTTTTGTGTTAAAATATTGAGTGTTATTGATAGCAGTTGAGATTATTACCTGAACTATTATTTCTAGCGTATCCAATAAGATGAGGTTAGCTTCAGTTGCCAGGTTGCCATCAATAATTGCTTCATGCTCCAGCTCAGCCCTGGTCCTGACAAACAATGAGGTAATGAATGTTTAGAATGGTGCAATATGGCAGGTACAACCGCAAGCGGATCCTTGAATGCCACAGCAATCTCCACACAAGCATTCCAGTGAGTGTATACAGAAGAAGGGTGTCCTCTGCATACAGACCAAATATTCTGATCCATTCATACATAGTTTAGTAAGTTTTTGTCCTTGTCTTTGTTGTAAAATCTGTACAATATTAACCCAAACTTTGACTTGCACAGACATAATCTTTATGCTTTGAAAATAAATAAATAAATATATACATAAAATAAAATAAAAACTATATATTATGTCACTTTATTCTTATTAATAGATGCAGTAAATATTTACAAATAAGCATATAATAATAATAATAGTAAAGATGATGATGGTGATTATTATTATTATTATTATTACTATTATTATTAATAGATGCACTAAATATTTACAAATAAACAAGCACTATTCTATACAGTACAGACCAGAATTTTTACCAATAGACTTAAACTTTACATTTTGATAATAATAATAATAATAATAATAATAATAAAGATGGTGATTATTATTATTATTATTATTATATGCACTAAATATTTACAAATAAACAAATATGTACAGTACTACTACTACTACTACTAATAATAATAATTATAATAAAGTATAAAGATTATTATTATTATTATCAAAATGTAGTTTAAGTCCATTGGTAAAAATTCTGGTCTGTACTGTACAGAACAGTGCTTATTTGTTTATTTGTAAATATTTAGTGCATCTATTATTAATAATAATAATAATAACAACCAAATATTTAATTACAAATATATACATTAAAAAAATATAAAACATGCATTTAAAAATCTACAAATACATTTTTTAATCTGTAATCTGTAGTTTTAATCTGTAAAATATATACTTGAACTTTCACTTATATTGACTTAATCTTTAAAAACATTAAAATCAAATAAAAAATTATTTAATGAACTGACTATTTAAAATCAAATATCTAAATATTAAAAACAAACAAATAAATGAAGTTCTATAACTTAATCTTTTGATTGGTTTGAGCTAGGCTTAATAATTTAAGAGGTTTAACAATTCACATGAACTGTAGATGTGTAAGCATATCCTAGTGAGCTTACAAACCTAACTAAGAAGGGCTCCAGGCTTCTCCCATTGTGCAGTGGGATTCCCTTAAACCTGTATGGTACATGATTCATTCAAAAGAGGCCACACACAAACAACTGTATCATAACCCTTTATAGGGAAGGAGAGAGCCATGGCCCTGTCACAGACTTGGCAGATTATTGTTAGAAGCAGAGAGGGTGGTCTGTTGTTAAAAGGTTTTTGAAAATGTAGCATAATATTGTATTGTTAAACTGCAACTCTGCACCTGGAGGTCCACTGTGTACATACACTGTGCAATCTGTGATTAGGCTTTATTCATCAAGATACTTTTTTGCATGCTAAATTAAACTTAAGCATTTAGTATAGTAATTTATTCAATTTAGACCACAAAAAATGCTTTTTTCTGCTGTTTTACTTTAAATGCAATTTAATTCTGAAAATCTGTCTGCACACAGGGGCTTCAGGAGCTAGAGTACCATTTTAAAAGGACCCATGTTAATATGAATTCCCTATGGGTGGGCCACTGAATAGGATTTGTTTGAAAAACAGTTGAATGTATGGAAGCACCCACACTGCCATACACTTGCCCCTTTGAAAAAGGGAGCCAAGTGATTACAGAAGGTTATGAAAGTAGATCAGGCCTGTTATTCAATGTCATCAAATAATAACCATCAGCATGTAATGTTTCAATGTAACTGAATGAATTAAGACCAGTGGTTCTCAACTAAGGGGCCACAACCACTAAAAGCCGGGATACACCAAGCCGACGGTTGGCCGTTGGCTCTCATTGAGCCGTCGGGCAGCGTCTGTAGGGCTAGTCTGTTTGGTGTGTTCCACATGTCGGCGGGAGTTTGCCCGATTCGACATATTGAATCAGCGTCAGGACCGTCGGGGAAAGTGAGAACTCTGATTGGTTGTTCAGTTTTGCAAACGAGAATTAAAGCGAAAGTGAAGAAAACGAGTAAGTAAATGAAGGCGGCACAGACAGGAGGCTGTTCTAATGTAACGTCATCTTACCCAAGAATTCCAAAATGTGAATATTATCATAACATGAGCCGCTTAAAATGAAGAAAGTTATCAACATAACTGATATTCAAAATGGTAAGGAAACGCTGCTTTGTTTACGTTTCGGTAACATATCTGCGTTTCGGTTTCTCCTTTTGAATGATGAATATATACTATTAAATGCTGCTGATATAGACAGGTAAACTGTCTATTAAATCTTATTAGATACAGAATGTGCTTGGAAAAGAAGTTAAAGTTGGATTGACAACTTTAAAATATGACAACTATAAAATATACTTCTCGTAGCTCATTAACTTGACAGTGAATTTTAGGGCAACTACATTAAATTTTGAAATCACTCACTGCTAAATCTTGAACCTGAGAGGCTGGTTAAAGAGCCATGTTGCACTCTTGTTACAAACACACTGGTTATAACAGAATCACATCATCCAAGCCGCATCCTACTCCATCTCCCCAAATAAACACACGCAAATTGGTCTGAATCAGATTCTGGTCAGTGGTCAGTAATAACTGCATCCAGACCAATCCAAGCATCAGTAGAGGAGAGCAGAACCAAAGCGAGAGGGGGAGGGGCTTTAAATTCAGGTCTGAAGCAAAGCAAGGGTCACTGAAAGCAAAACACACTTCAGCTGTACAATACCTGACTGATTTCTGGCCCCTAAACACACAGTACATGAAAGAACAAGGTCAAATAAAGGGGTTATTTGGTCAAATAGTTAATGGTTGTTTCTGTATAAATATGGAGAAATATGGGTCATAAGAATGTAATAAAATTAATAGGTTTATGGGAGAAAAACAAGCAGTTATCATAATTTGAACATACAGAATACATAGATAATGCAAGAAGAAAGATAGACATAACTAAATTACAAGATAATTGAAATGTGAATTAAACTAAAACTAATAATAATAATAATAATAATTTATTTATTTAAATTAATACCAGTTATGCTTTTTACTATTTAAAATTAATACATTTTTATTATTATTACTTTTTTCTTCACTCTTACTACTGATGACCAGGGCCCGTATTCTTAAAGATTCTAAGAATCCTTTTAGAGAGCTCCTAATTTAGCTTAAAAAATTCTAACTAGGAGTCTTAGCTTAAAAGTGATTCAGGACCAATCTGAGAGCAACTCTGAGCGAGGAAAAGACAAAAAATTTTATCTTAGTGAGGAGGCGGGGCTGACCCCGTTGCTAGCTATGACACAGTCTTTTGAAGACTGTGATTGGTTGGTTGTCCAAGAAGGAAATAAAAGAGCGCTTTTAAGAGTAGGGTTTATTATAAGCCTTCACTTTGAAATTACAGGCGTAATTTTTCCTGTTTTACCGTACTCTCTCACTCTCTCACACACACACACACACACACATTATATTCTTTATTTTTTATTTACCATGCTGTCATACTTAACGTATTTCATAGGAAATGAACAGCGACACAATAAGGTTCTGAAAGTGCTGTAACAGACTCAAATCATCGCTGCTGCATAGTTGCATTTTTCCAGTTGCCAAATATGTTAATGTAGTTGATGTAGTGATTACGTCCATTTCTGGCGCTATGCCATTACTGCGCGGTGTCGGAGATGTTAGCGTGTCTCTAATAAGATCGGTCACAAACATGATCCCTGCACGATCTAATGTGTAGCGTCTTATTAACTCACTGTCATGCATTGTGTGCAACACATTTCTTCTCCCTCTTCATGTTTCCTCCATTTTCTCCACTGCTAAAGAAACTCTTAAGCCTCTTAAAAGTCCTCGTCCGTACTCCTAACAATTTCGGACCTTAAGACCTCTTTTAAGGGTTATGATGCTTTCTGAATTACTTTTTTCTTTTTACTAGGATCTTTTCTTTAAATTTAAGAGGAAACACCCACATTTCTAAGAATTTTCTTAGAATTTTGTTACTAGGAGCAACTCTTAGCACTAAGATTTTTCATGAACACGGGCCCAGAGTACAAAGTTTGTAAGTTACATAATTGAAATGGAAGTCAATGTTCACCTACTTCAAATTTGGCTCAGGAACACACTAAACAAAAAGAAATAAAAGGAATAAAAAAATAAATGTAATAAATTAAATAAAATCATACTTGTCCATCTTTTCGCTGGTCTGACGCCAATGGGTCATGTCTTTTCTCCAGCGCAGGTTCTCCTGGCTGCCAAAAGCACTGCCTGATGGACTTCTCTCTGTGGAGGACAAAAGAAGAGAAAGGGCACATATCAAGTTATGGCCAACAGAATAATTATAATACACACACACACACACACATTATATATATATATATATATATATATATATATATATATTTTTTTTTTTTAAACTAACCAAGCTGCCCCCTGCTCCGTCGCACCATCTCCTGTCTGGCTCCAATACTGCCTAGGATGGCTTCTTCCAACTTGGCCTTCATGTCTTTGGATTTCTTAAAGGTTAGACTGTTCATACGTTCAAATGCCTTTTTGCCCTGCATGAACAAAAAATGGGCCTTTTTGTATGAGATGGATGGATAGAAACACAAACATTAATTAATTTCACTTGGTTTGTGAAAGAACACAGCTGAGCAGACTGGGTGCATTACTTTTTGCTACTAAGAGATCCATAAGTGTGGTGGAAACATGTCTACCTTTGGCATTAGCTCCCTCAACTATGAAGCTTATTCAAACCTTGTATTCGAAGCAGGAGACACAGAGGTAGAGCAGATCCAACAGACGATTGAGCTGGGAGACAGACAGGTCAGTGAACCATTTCTGAAGCACCATCTCATCGGCATTCTTCAGCACCCACAGAAGACAAATGAGCAGACTACGACTGGACTCAGCTGAGAATGAGCCATGCTGACGGGTGGCCTGGAGAACAAGGTGTGTAGATTTTAGTGAAGGACTGATATTCTCCCTTTTCAGACACTGAATAACTTTGCTTGTCTAATTGTCTCAAACATCAAAGGCCTGATTTACTAACAGCTTGCGCCAATGCAAACCGCCTTTTGGCATTAAAATAGTACTGTCAGGATTTACTAAAGACACGCAGTGAAGAATTAGCTGTGAAAAGGTGTGGACGCAGTTATTTTTGCACCCAATCTTATTGAATATGCATTTGTAGGAGTTTCCCTTTCAGATGCAAAATTTATGGGAGGAGAGTATTAAAATGAATCACGCAATGTGATTTACTAACGTTTGTGCTCATCAAATTACTGGTATTTGCACCATTATTTAACGCCCAAAAAAAGCATGTCTTAAAGCAGGCGCTAATTTGCACTGCTCTTGGTAGATTGCGCTGGTCATTATGGAAATGATCTGGCTGCATCTGTGTTCTTTAATGTGCGCATTGTCAGTAAATCACATGCAGAATTTTCCCCTCCCATCGGCATTTTCATGGAATTGCACTCTAACGCTAATTTGCCCTGTTTTGTAAATCTGGCCCATCAAATAAGCTTTTATTTTCATTCAGAAGAATTAAATTTATTATGGCAGCTTAAGTTCTCTGAATATAAAAAGGAAGTGCACACTCTACTGCAAGGATTTCCAAAATTTTTTGTCAGATATAAAATATTCTAAATTATGTAAAAATACTCTCAGAGATTAAACAGTGTTTACATTTTTGGTGGTAAAAAACTACCAAATATATATATATGTATGTAATGCAATATAGCAATGTACTGTATGTACATGTAAAATAACACTAAAAAAAAAAAAAAAAAAAAAAAGTTATATTAGTTGATTATAATTTCTCCATATTAAACTAATGTAGAAGAAAGTGATCTAACATTTAAAAAAATAAATAAATACACATTGCAACCAAACAGTGAGGTCACAATACCTGTGGATTGAGAAGAAAACTACTAGGCCGTGACATCTGTGGCACAGAGGTCCCTGCAATTGCCATTGCAACAGTCTGGCTGATCATACTGTTGCCCTCAGCTTCCTGCTCCTCGGTACCTGGACCACCAGGACGCCCCCACTGATTATGGGATTCTGTGATGATAAAAGAAAGGTTGAAAAACTAAAGAAAAACAGTAAAATGGGTGGATGCTGTAATTACACGACATATTTAAAATACAACATGAGCAGGATTCAAAAATCTATGAACATACCGGTGAAATCATGGAGCTGAGGAAGGGTTTCCATCACAATGCCTATGAGCGGTAGGTAGAGCAGGGCAACTCTGGCTTTGACCTCAGAGTCAGCATAACGTGGGTCTGAGTCATGACTGGACAGCATATTATGAACTACGCTGATGACCTTCTTATGGAGACCAAACATCCTAGCAAGAGAAAAAGAGAGTAAAATTACATATTTGATGATATTTGATCAAATACTTAAATAATAAAGTTTAGAAATAATTAAAATAAATAAATTATTAAAATAATTAATTTAAATTATATAATAATAAAATAATATATAAATATAAAAATAATATATATAATTGTAAATATAATTATATATGTGTATTATTATAGATATTAGTTATTATTGTTTTTAATAAAAATAATAATAATATATTAAAATAGCAAAAGTTATAAAATTGTAGTTTTTGAAGAGTTAAGAATGGAAAAAGGGCACACACCAGGGTACTGACCCGTCAGCCTCAGGGTCGAGTATCACAGCCAGCTCTGTCAGAACCAGAGCAGCGAGGTAATGCTGCTCTCTGAAGGGCACAGACAGCTCAAACATGTTGGCAATCTTTTGGTCCTGCACATGGGTAGAGAAACCAGAACTCTGGTGGAAGACAATGAGAAAGAAAAACAAATGGGAGGAAGGTTTTCATAACTATCAATTTTGGTGTAATTTAGAGTTTATTACAGTTAACCTTTCTCAGTTAGTGTTCATACCTGAGATGTGGCAGAGGAGACTGAAGGAGAGGGGGAGGCTGGGGGTGTAAGTAGACTGAAGGGCAGGTTTAGAGTGACATAGTGTTCATGGCTACAGATGATCCTCAGGAAGTCTAGTCTCAAAGACTCTAGAGTGGGGTTCTGTAGTGCATAGAGCTTGGTGGACACCTGGGAACAGGAGGAATAGAAGATCATCAGAAAAAACGATATGTAAAAAGCATAAAATGTTTGGAGCTGAATTGCAAGGTACCTGTTTCCAGTATGTTTTGATGAGAGAGAAGACAAAGCCTCTATCCATGACTGACAGGAGGTCATTGAGGAAGAAGGCCAAGCTGGTGTTGAGCCTTTCCACCAATTCAAGATCCTAAAAAGACAATAAAGTAAAGATAAACATGGAACAGCAAACTCAACACTTCAAAAGCTTAAAATAATTAGAATAAACAGACATACTGGACTTCATGCTTTTTCTTTACTGATCATCTGCAAGAATTAACCACTGAACTTTTACATCATACTTAAATGACATATAATGTCATACTAATTTGTTTCTTTCTTTTATATTATTACATTTTATTATATTGTTTTACATAATAATCATCATTATCAAATAATAATTAATATCATATGTAACAGGCACTGAAATATAAAGCAAACAAATAATATTATAAATTCTATAATTATATATACATATAATTATGCAAAAGAAATCTTCTGTAACAATATCAGTCTTTACTATTACTTTTTATTTAAAATGTCATGAAACCCTAAAACACATTTTTTGAGATGTTAACATATATGAACAGGTTGCACATCAGTGAAACCAACAATAGCACTCATTATGTCTATTATTAAGCGAAAAGTGGTTATTTTTTAATTTTTTGGAGCAACTTCGTTCTTCCGGTTCAAAAAGAAAAGTTTAACCGACATCACAAAAAGTGACATATATGAGTTAATCTGGAGTGGTGATTGGCTGCTGTGGCTGTTCATCAGTTTTCCGAGCTTTTCTCAGTATTATTCATGAGAATGAACTCTTACGATCCAATCACTGCGCTGTATTATGCATGAGGTTGTATTACAGTGGAGAATTCAAATCTCATGAAAGAGCTTCTGCACTGTCAGTTCATCTCTGTAACAATATTTAATATGTAACAACATGTGGAGCGCATGAGAGAGCTTTTTCTGCGTGGAACGCCGCGATGAGTTTAACAACACTCGCTGCGCGGATCATAGTACATATCCGGACCGGAGCAAGCATATTTCATATTCTCTCGTGCTCCAAAGATGAACTAGCACCGTGTTCGCGCACATATCATGTCTTCTTCATATGAAATATGTGCAAATAAGGGCGCGGATACAGCGGTACGTGTATCTGATCATGAACGCGATGACACGACGGATTATTGTGATACACAGCAAACAATGATATAGACCGAAAATTCAAAGAAGAGTAAACAAAAAGTAACTATGCCTTTATTCTTTCTGTTTTAAATACATTTTAATGTATAATGAGTGTGTTGGTCTGAATAATGAGTGTGTTGTAGGTCTGTGTTTTACTGGTTGTTTTCTCCCCACTTCCCACCCTCTAAAGTCCCACTTTTCCACAGTTTTACACGCCCATTTCTGGAGTGTTTTTCAGATCTAAAGTGTGAAAGACCAGTGCTGAAACAGGGGGGATTCATGACACTTTAACATATCCTAGCTAAATAAAAGTATACATACCTTTACAAAAAACAACAACAACGACCCCAAACTTTTGAATGGTAGTATGTATTGTTACAAAAGACAATAGTAAGTTATATTCTGAATAAATGTTGTTCTTTGTAACTTTTTGTTTATCGAAGAATCCTGAAAAAGGTATCAACTGGTTCCAAAAAAGAATAATAACTATTAAAAAAAGAATAATAAAAATATTAAGCAGCACAACTTTTTCCAACACTGATAATAAATCAGCATATTAGAATGATTTCTGAAAGATCATGTTACACTGCAAATTGTGTAATGGCTGATGAAAATTCAGCTTCAACCCACCAGAGGAATAAATTATACTTTAAATAGAAAACTGTTATTTTAAATTGCAATATCACTTCACAATATTACTGTTTTTACTGTATTTTTGATCAAATAAATGCAGCCTTGATGAGCAGAAGAGACTTCTTTAAAAAACAATATATATATATATATATATGGGTCAAAGACGAAAAAGGGTTTAAGCATAAAAACAATAAGTGTAATACTGCTTTAATTGTTGTTGTCCCCCCCCCCCCCCCCCAAAATTAAAAAGTTTTCTGTTTAATTCAATTACAATTTTGTTTTTGTTTTTCTGAGCACAAAATAAATATCATACATTTTTCTCTGATTTACAGAAGACTCCCACTAAAATGTCATTCAGTGTAACAGTCTTGTCAGGCATATTTACAACAAAAATCAATTTATGACGTATTAAAAGACTAATTACTTTCACCCCAGATACTAATTAGTTGTAATTTTACATTTTTAAAATTTGCCACTATCCTAGGTTTTGCCTATTTGTCAGTAATTTTTTTTTACTCATTTAAAACACAATAAAATTTAATATGCTCCCTTATTCTTTTATATATTTTAATATGTACAAGTCAAAATAAGCATGTTGTTTGATTTTTTACATAAATATTGTTACACTGAATGACAATGTAACATTATTTCAACCAAATTTTAACATTTTATTCTCCAAAAACATATTTAAAACCTTAAAAGTAGACACTTTACTTACATTTAATGTGCTTTCTATGGACATAAAATCATTTTTGTAAATTTCTTTTGATGCGGACATCTTTACGTCTTTGACCCATATATATATATATATATATATATATATATATATATATATATATATATATATATATATATATATATATATATAGTGTCCATTCTGCTGTACATATTGATACATGATATTCTGTACATGATATTTGTAATATAATAATGATATTATTATGTAAAACAAAATAAAAGTTGACAAAAATGAACCAATAAACAAACAGTTCAGTTCATTCATGTAGTTGCAGTTTTCTTACCTTCTGGAAACGTGAGACGATGTCACCTGCAATGGTGCTAACCAGAGCGGTGATGTCATCCATAAAGCGCTCAGGGAAACGGTTCTTCCTGGGAGACTGCAGGCGGTCAGTAAAGTATAGGTGGTGGATGATGCTTTTAACCTGAAAAGAGAAAGAACATCCTTTTTTTCTCACAACCTCAAAAACAGATGCGACACTTTTGATCATAAAGGAGGAGGCATGTTTGTGGTAGTTCTTACCATAAGCTCAAAGAAGAACCAGGCCTGTTGCAGGGCTCCCTCCCTCACGCTGCCACTGCTGACCACCCACTGCAGGGCAAGCTCCTCATGAAAGAGCTGAGAACAGGAAGGAACCATCAAAGAACCATTCACCACCAAATACACTGCATACAGGTCAGTATGTCTTAGTTCTACTACGGGATATGATACGATCCTTTGACATAAGGTCCACTGTGTTGCTGCAAGAGTGGGGAGGATTCATTATTCTACGGATCCAACATTGAACACAGATATACATCCCATTCGGACACAGTACCCGTTACCGGGGCAAGACCAACAGGGTACTCCATACCACAAGTGACAAATCATTCCCTCTTCAGGTGCATTCATAGTAAAGTGGTGCCAGTCATTCATAGTCAAGAGAAGAACGTGTACCCAGCATCCACAAGAACATGACAATCACAGCAACAAAACAACATCAACAACAACAACAACAACAACAACATTCAGTCATTCCAAGACAGACAGGCGCAGGTGAGGCGAGGAGGGGGTCGGCTCCTGCCCTCCGGGAATTGGGTCTCTACCTTTTTGGTTGGCAAGCGTCCTGTTAATGTTTGCAAGAAACTGGCACTCTCAGTGTGCGATGACATGCGATTGCCACTGCGCTCCATGGCCTACGGGTGGGGATGAATGGAAGGGTGACAATAGATTAGTGTGGAGGACAGGAGTATGTGGTGCCATTCACTACCAATACCTATACACACACACACACACACACATCCACCTTCAACCCACACGCACAAAAACACAATACAGAACAAGACTGCACAAACTGTAATATCATAATAGATAAATAAGTAATTAAAAAATTGAATTACATTCAAATTAAACAATTAGTTGCCATCAGACAAATAGCTATTCTGAGGGACACAGTCTACTCAAGAAGGAGACTGAAGAGATTTTAAAGTGTTTTGGTGTGCTGCTGAATAAATAAAATGAAATAAATAAAAAGTATGTGTGTATGCTTTAATGAATCAGACTATTACAGGCACTGAGTAATGAGAAAAGAAAATTATTAGCCTTGACCAGGTGCCAGTTATTAAAAATAAACACAAACAAACAGACAAACAAAACATTCACACACACGACACACATACGTGTACATGCAGTATATAATAGCATGCCAAGATAAGAGAAAATGAAAATTGGTTAGTTATGCCCATGCAATACTTTTAGAGTGAAATGGTAAACAAGAAAAATGAGGTGGCTTTGGAAATGACTGTTTGGGAAGAGTGAAAGGGGTTGAGGAAGTAAAAAAAAAAAGAAAAAGTAAAATGAAAGTGGAAGAGAAGTGTGCCATGGAGTTATCAGAAATTGCTGTTTTAGTGCTACTGGGAACGGCTGTGTGAAATGGGGATTTCTGCTTTGTATTTTGGGGTTGGGATAGTCAGAATGACCTGCTTAGCATCGGATGATGAGCCAGGGCTGGTCCCCCAGGGGGCGCTTTTGCACCCCATGGTATGCACCCAGGAGTTGGAGCGATCTAAACCCTGCAAGCCAAGGGTGGCATCAAAAGGATCACGGGCAGATGCAAGCAAGCCAGGGAACAGTGAAAGGTCAAAAGTTACAGGTCAATGAGATAAGTGAGCAAGGGAGCAAGTTAGTTTATATTCATTTCATATCTTTGAACAGCAACAGGTTAGAGTATCAAGCATCTTTAAGTGGTAACAAAAGACTTAGTTTGGCACAGTTAGCACAGAGAATGCATGATTATGAAATCAGGCAGATTCATTCATTGAAACAAGGGGAAAAAGGATCACTGGTTAGCACCAATAATTCTTAAGTGTACCTCAAACAAAACATCTTTAAACACCAGAGCATTTGGTACATTATAAAAATCATGTCCACTACCTCTCGAAATTTTGGGGTCAACAGGATTTTTCTGAAATTAATACTTTTATTCAGCTGAGGTGTTAAATTGGTCAAAAGTGTCAGTAAGGACTTTTACATTGTTAAAATCAGCATATTAGACTGATTTCTGAAGGATAATGTGACACTGATGAATGGAGTAATGAATCCTGAAAATTCAGCTTTGCCATCACATGAATATATATTTTTAAATATATTAAATTATAAAACAGTTATTGCAACATTTATTGCAACAATATTACTGTTTTTACTATTTTTTTGGTCAAATAAATGCAGCATTGGAAAGCAGAAGAGACTTTTTCAAATCTTACTGACCCCAAACATTTGTAGTAGTGTATGTAGTGAATGAGAACATTCAACAGATTTGCAATGTAATTTGGAGCAGTTTGAAATAAACTGCCATCATTTAACTTATTAAATGTACATTTGCTAAACATATAATTTCTTTAATGGCAGATTCTTAAGATTTCATGTACAGAGATAAAGTTTATTTACAACCAAGAAACTACAGTAACATACTTAAATCAATGATACTTAATCAAATATTTCATTTATTTATTACGGAATAATGAATCTCTCATTTTGCCTGTTTCAACTGACTAATTCCTTGTATGAACTAGGTGCTACATCAAACAAATAACTGAGCTATCAGCTACACATTCAAAGGCAAACTGTTGAATGGATTTTAGCTACCAATCTCAACCACACATTCATTAAGTTATAGTTCATTTTTGTTTTTCCTTTTGCAAGATTGGGTAACAGGGGTTAAGTACATAAAATGTTCCAGCTAAAGTTTGTCTTTCTGGTGAGCTATAGGTTGATCTGTAACATTGAGAAATGCTGATGATCAGCCAAATCAGCAATCTAGTGCAGAAAGTCAATGACCTATAAATGAACTCATAATAATGAATAGAATTAGTCACATCCAGCAGGAGCAACCAAAGCATGTCTTAATAGCACTGATAAAATACATTTTGATGTATATAAAAACTATGACGATGCAACTATAATATTATTAGAAATAAATTATAACCATCAGAGCTGCTGAAATGTGTCTACCTACCTTGCTGCCGATGATGGACCGTACTTCATCATCTGGGGAAGTTGGAGTGCCAGAGATGTCTGGGTTGCTATTGCTAAGGCTACGAGAGCGGTTGAGGTTGAGGCTTGCAGGTCTAACAGCAGAACGGGCCATGGTGGCATAATGCACTGAACCGCCCAATCCTCCTGGGCCTATTACACAGAACAGAATAAATCAAAATTGAAACACATCGGAGAGACAGCTAATTTAACCAATCTTAAACTCTCCAAAAGCCACCGATTTAGAGACATAAATCAAAAGATCAAGCTGAAACCTGACCTGGAGAGGGGGAGTTGGGATCCATGTTGGGTAGGCGGAAGACATAGTGGATATATGAAGAGAGAAGGCTGTTTCGCCCATGCATATCTTGACTAGTGTCCAAGTACTTATGTAGACGGTTCACTATAGATGCCATCACTTCAAAAGAAGCCTGACCAAGATTCACTAGTAAAAAGAAAATAAAACAAGATCTTTAAGAAACAACAGCCAAGGTCAGGAGACAAATAACTATTTTATGCAGTTCTCACAATCAAGCTAAGTGCAATATATATATATATATATATATATATATATATATATGTTAAAGTGAGTCCATGCAACACCAGTTCTGTCACCAGTAACTGTTTCCATCTTCCTGTTTTAATGCGCATTTTGAAGTGGCGTATCGGAAACGAGTGATGGAAATGACAAATTTAGCAAAAAAAATCCCTTAATTTGCAAAAAGGTTTTTATGCTCGCTTGAGGTGGTTTTTGTCTTTGTGAAAAAGTGTTAAGGTGAGTAATGGGAGTAATTGCCGAATAAATTCCTCCATGCACATCAAAAAGTCACATGACTTTGCGCTATGGGACGGCATAACCTGACTAACCAGCGGACCGATCTCATTCCATAGCATCTGAAATATTGTTATGGTCAAAGTATTCCTGTATTATTGGCTCCCAGAAGTCTTACACGACTGCAGGTATCCACGAAAGCAATGACAGAATTCATTGTGTTTCGTATGCTCACTCTGAGGCACAAGTCATTTGTTATATATGAAAATTATTATATTTAGTGGCTTCTCCCATTTTTTTTTTAGTGATATTTAGTGCCAGTTTATCAGCAAGTGAAGATTTTGTTCTCTTTGCCTCGTCGGATGAAAATGGTGCTTATTCGCAAATGTTTTATGCAGCATTCTAATTTCGCCCACAAGTTAAATTCACGAATTTGGATGGAAACCCGGCTATTCACCCCCATGTTGTTCCAAAACTATGCATTTCTTTCTCTTTCTTTCTTTCTTTCTTTCTTGAATCTCAAAACACACACACACACACAACACACATTTCTCAAACAATCTTTTTTTATGTTCCACAGAAGGAAGTCATACAGTTCTGGAACAACATGAAGGTGAGTAAATGATGACAGAATTTTCATTTCTAGTTGATCTCTTTAAAGTAAAACTTTTCTGTGAGTTTTCTGAGGACAGAGGGTACCTATCTGGCCAGCTATGAGAGGTGGCCGCACCATCAGTAACACCAGTTTGTCCAGCAGTAGGTGGAGGAAGCGCACAACAGGCTCCAGCTGAGAGGAATTCAAAGCTGCTATACTAGACTTCAGCTCAGCCTCCAGATTATTCTCCATAATGCGCATGTCTCCTATCCTCACAGGGAACATGTGCTCGTCCAGCGCATGCACCAGTGCAAAGAACTTATCTAAAAACTGGTCCTGGGCAGAGGAAAGAAACACATCAGAGAATGCATTTGTTTGAAGTGGGCTATTAATCAGTACTTTGACAATTTAACTACTAATTACCTGTGTGTGGATGGTGGATGCAGCCACAACCTCTACATTAAACACCCCTCTGTGGTTATCCACCCATTTCATTCCAGGAAGGGGAACCTACACACAAATGCATGAATGAACTTGCAGTATAATTTCTTTGTGTTATTACACATTGCTATCCTAAAATACTCTCAAATACACTTCCTACAAGTCCAACTGTAGTGTATATGAAAAATTACAACATTACAAACAATACAGGTATCATAAAATATTTAAAAATATTAGTGCTTGGTCTGTAAAAAATGAAAATGGTAAATAAATGTTAAAGGTTCAAAAAGTTGTTGTTTTTTTTCTCTCTCTGACAACATCAGTGACCAATGAGGAAAGTCTTTTAACAACTAATTTATATAAATGAGGGATCTATTATGCTAGATACTAAACAACTACGTGTGTTGTGTGACAGAAATGGCCTTACATCAGGAGAGAGAACAGAGTAAGACTGAGGTGGCTTCTCCAGAGATACTGGAAGGCAGAAGTGACCTGTTCTCAAGCGTCCATTTTGCAGCGTGGGAATCCACTGAGGAAAAATAAGAGATGTAACATTTACTATAGATGTGAACCTTCAGACACATCAAGATTAGATTAGATTTTTATTCAGAGAGTCTTGATCCAGGGACCAGTTGCATGAACATCACTGTGTCAACATTTAACATCACTACGACTTTGTCTTAAGAACTAGTCTGACTAACAAGCAGTCAAATTAGACCAATCTACATTTTTATGTAACTGATTTTAAAAAGTTATGACTAGTCCTGCAGTAAAAAATTAGATTACTACCTTTTAAAGACTAGTCTAAGCAGTCTACACAACCAGCCACAGTATCAAAACGATTCTCAGTGCATCTCAATTTGCATTTTTGTTATTGAATAAAGGTGGCTTGCTGCCAAAATCTGTGTACAGATTTATGGAAGTGTTCTCAATTAGCACTGTGTGACTGCCAAAAATGTCAAAAACGAAAAGAAAATCTTTCTTTTTTTCTTTTTATGCTCACCAAGGATGCAGTTATTTGACAAAAAATACAGTAAAGACTGTGATATTGTGAAAATGAACACTTTTATTTCTATTTTAATACGTTTTAAAATGTAATTTATTCTTGTGATGGCAACGCTGAATTTTCAGCAGTCATTACTTCAGTCTCCTTCGGAAATCATTTGATATGCTGATTTAGCGCTCAAAAAACACGTTTTGCTGTGCTGGTTAATATTTTTGTGATTTCTTTAATGAATAGAAAGTACAAAATAAAATATAATTATATGGATCCTTGCTGAATAAAATTTTTTTTTTGGCGTGTGTGTGGAAAACTATGTACTGTGTATCCAACAGGCGTCTCCAGTGGAGTGTTCTGTTTCTGTTGACAGCTGACATGGTAGAAAGTAAAAAGGATGTGATGATGGTCAGTCAGCGAGGCTGGTAGCTTGATTTTAATTTCATCGTGGAAATCTGGTGATCTGAGGAAACAACATTTGATATACATGAAAAAAATTAACAAAAAAACGTTTCAATAATGTAAATGAGTTTTTAGTAAAAGTTGCAGCCACAAACTCACCGATTATGATAGACTACAGCAGTGTATGCTTCCTTTGAATACTCTGCACAACTGGATTTCCCAAAGATTACCTAAGAGACCAAGGAGTGAAGAACTGTAAGCATATAATACCATTTCCCAAAGTCAAGAGGAGAGTGCTTCTCTATGACATGTTTGGTCATATGAAAATTGTAAACTGATCTGCATTCGGTTAAAACTTACAGGCATAGCATTGCTAGGATCTTCCCCATTCATGAACTGTACTTTCACTGTAATGTTACGGGCTGAGCCTTGACGGTTAGCAAAGTTCAGGCTCTGTGGGTTCACATACAGCAGGTTCCTACACACAGGTAGACAGAGAAAGAGAAATTGTTTACACAGTCTCTTGTTAAAATTAACAGGTAAAAACTAATTAATCTGAAAATAGTATTTAAAAAAAACTTGGAATTTACATCAAGTTTTACACTTCAAAAAAAATTCTGGTCACATGTGAAAATTTCTTTAACATCCCCACTGATGTTTTCATTGCATTTTTGTTGCACAGCCGTTTCCGTTACACTAGCTGCAGGACCGGACAGAAATACTGCAGTGACGTAGAACACTCTCCCCTGGGAGACCACACAGACCACAAAGATCACAGACTTTCCAAGGAGCACGGATCTCTCATGCACTCTCAACATTACCTCCTCTCTAATGAGGTGCAAAAATGACTTTTATTTCATACTATGATCTTTTGTTTGAGTTGAAAAGGAAAAGAATGAATAAGGGAGAAGTGAATAATGCTTTTACATTATACACTCAATCATCGACAGTTTGTTATTCCATGGAAATATTTAAAATGTTTCAATATTAGTTGCATTTGAACACACACACACAAAAAGAGAGATGCAATAAACAAAAAATGTGGAGCAATTCCAGTTCAGTTCTATCTAGTTCAGGAAACCCATCAAATAATAACGGGTTAATCATTTTCTATTTGGTGTAGGGTGTAAGAAGGGGCATTGCCGACCTCCCATACCATTGACACACAAGTTCCTACACCCTGAATGGTCTCTGGGTACACAATGATAGTCCGGTCGTGTTTGCTGTGTTCACAAATATGGACTGAGGCCAAACTGTCCGCACCTGTCTGAACAGGAGCAGTTAGTCTGAGCGTGCAGCAGGGCAATGATAATACATCACTGCAGCAGCACAGCAGACATAAACCAAGTAAGCTGGCAGGCAATCAAGTTTGTTTCAACTTTTACTGAACAGCTTTCCAAAATAGTTTCAAACACACACACACACACACATTATATTATACGTATTTAACCAGAATATGGACTTTAATCAGATAATAAGCATGCAAATATGGTCAATCTTTCAAAATGTATTATGTATTCAAAAATGTACTATCAACAGATAACAAGGTGCTAAATACTTAAATTTAGCTGAATGTCGCCATGTTAAATGTATTTTTATCTCACATACAAAACAAAAATCTGTCTGCAAAAGTGTTAAAGAGTGGCATTATTCCACAATCAAAAGATTAAACCATTCAATAGTTCACAGGTTCAATAGTTTATCAGTAAGCTCCATATTTAAGGGGTTTGCAAACATTTGGCTATGACTCATCCACATTACAAGCTGCTAAGTTTAAACATTTAATCACAGCACATTTGAACAAATAAAACTAAGGCTAAAACATTTCCTGAACATTGGTGTTGCAAAGTCTCTTCTGCTCACCAATCTGCATTTATTTGATCCAAAGTACAGCAAAAACAGTACAATTCTGAAATATTTTTACTATATAAAATAACTGTTTTCTATTTGAATATATTTTAAAATGTAATTTATTCTTGTGATTTCAAAGCTGAATTTTTAGCATCATTACTCCAGTCACATTATCCTTCAGAAATCATTCTAATATTCTGAATTTCTGCTCAAAAAACATTTTTTATTATTATTATTGTTGTTGAAAAGAGCGGAGCAGAATTTTTTCAGGTTTCTTTGATGAATAGAAAGTTCAGAAGAACAGCATTTATCTGAAATAGAAATCTTTTGTATAAATGTCTTTATCATCACTTTTGATCAATTTAAAGCATCCTTGCTAAATAATAGTATTTTTTATTTTTTTTATTTCTGTAATTCCTTTCCCAAAAAAACACCTTTGAATGGTATAGTGTATAATGTTACAAAAACTTTTTATTTGAGATAAATGCTGATCTATTTTTTTTTTAGATAAATGCTTTCTATTCAAAGAATCCTGACAAAAATTTACTCAGCTGTTTTAAATAATAATAATAATAATAATAATAAATGTTTCTTGAACAGCAAATCAGCATATTAGAATGATTTCTGAAGGATCATGTGACACTGAGTAATTATGCTGAAAATGTAGCTTTAATCACAGGAATAAATTACATTTTAAAATATATTCAAATAGAAAACAGTTATTTTTTATATG
>JAFVLL020025909.1:0-13349 GCA_021397915.2 Tor tambroides | reverse complement strand
AACTTCAAGCTTTTACAACTGCTTTAAACTTTCAGGCTAGGCTTTCTCAAGCCAACCTAAAGTTTGTCTTGACGAACTTTTTTATCTAGTTTCATTTATCATTACTTTTGCTGTTCTAGGGTGAACATCTCTGAACAGTCTGGACTGAATCTTCAGCCGCTCCCAGTGTGTCAGTCTTGTGTTCACATTGGTGATTCTGATCAGTGGGTTCAGGTGGAGCCGTCAGTCTGTACAGATGAAGGAAGGTCAGAGTTCAGGATCAGTACCCCGGCAGGTCGATTTGAGTGCAGCAGGACCAGAGTGCGATGGGTCTGTGCTGGTGACATCACTCTCCAGTACCGTGCAGTGGATGGATATTTCCTCAGAGCAGAGCTGGAGAGGCTTCAGTGTGAGCGAATTGGTCCTGTGATTGATGTGACAGTGATCTCAGGGAAACTGGAGGAGGCCCATCTGCCTCATTATGCCTGTTTAGCAGAGTCAGACCCCTCTCTCAAAGATGCTGTGAAGCTCCTCAGCAAAAGCCATGAAGGAATATCTTTACAATCTGTAGAGTTGACCCATTATCATGCCAAAATAGTCCAACCATCCTTTTCTCTCATAACTCAAATCATAAGCTGGTTCATAAAGTGGGAAGAACACTGTGATCTTCTTCTCTACATGCGGTGTAAAGATCCTCTCATTCTGCACATCTACTTTTTTCCAGTGCATGACACTTGTTCAAAAGAAAAAGTTGAGCAGAATGAAAAATCAAGTCTTTTGATCAGCCATCCCAGACCTAACAGACCATTTCGGTTGAAAACACCTCACCTTCTTGAGGTTCCTGGTGCATCTGTCCATCCCGTAGAGGGGATTTCATTTAGAACAGATATTGACCCAAACTTCTTCAAGGTCAAGCAACATCAACATGATGATGTAAAATTGAATCTTATCAGAGAGGAGGACAGGAAGTCTGTGTGGAAGGCCACAATATGGAAAGAAGAATTAGCCCCAGTAAATCCAAGGCAAGTCCAAGAAGAGCTGCATCTGTGTTCTGAATTTGATAAAGCTCAATTCTTTGAGAAACACAGATTGGCTCTCATTAAAAGAGTTAAAAATGTGAAGAGCATTGCAGATAAATTGCATGAGCAGAGAATTATTCATGAGGAATTATATTCTGAAATCACATATACCAATTTGACCAGTCAGAATAGCATAAGATCTGCTCCACAGTGCATTCAAGTGGTGTGATTGCAAAAGGTAAATTCATTGTAATTCTTCAGGAAGAAGAGCCCCATCTCTTTGAAGAACTTGTGCGTTCAGATTCTTAAAGACCTCTTAGTGAATATATTGCTTTAGATGGACAGATTATGCTAAATGATTAAATGGGACTGTTTAATGCTCGAATGTAAGATACATTGATTTCTGAACAGAACTGAAATATTAATGGAAAAACACATGGTCAGATTATCTGGCGATCACTCATTAGGTAGGCTAGCCTATAATATTTTTGCAAACTGAATTATTCAAGTTACAGACAACACACAAATGAACAGCTTTACTGTACATAATCCCCTAAACATATAGACTGCTTAAGTATATTTTGTTGTCTAACAATATTGTTGAATAAGGTGAATGTAATTGTTTTTTTACCCAGTTTGACATGGTTTAGGTACATTTATAGTTTAAACGCTTCTTTTGTAAACTGAATTTTGACATTACAAATAATAAAAAAATTGTATTCACACATGCCCTAAATTGTGGTAACACTATCAAGGCAGCAACACAACAGAAAACGAACCGACAATAGAACAGCACAAATAATAGGCTATTTAGCTTAAACTCCTGAGGCATAAATATTGAAAAGAAAAAAAAAAAGATATTTTTAAATAAGTGTCAAGATTTTTTAAATAAGTGAAATAAATGGAAGTCAGCGGTAACCAAAACTGTTTGGTTACTTTTTTCGTAAAAAAATGTCTTCTTTTGTGTTTATTTATTATGCAGAATAAATAACTTCATACCGGTTTGAACTTGAGAGTGAGTAAATGAAAGCATTTTTATTTTTGGGTGAACCCTTTAACCCTTTAGAACCGGCTTTAGTATGTTTTCACAAGCATTCAGCAGGGACGTGCAGAGAGTTCCTCAGGGGAAGGGGCTCAAAACAAAAAAAAACAAAAATAACAGGTCAGTTACAACATTACTATTTTATATTTTTGCAAGAATTCACTTATGGTCATCAAGCCTGCATTTATTTGCTCAATTTTTTAATATACTTTAAAATACATTTTATGCAATTCTGATTTATTATCAGTGTTGGAAATCTGTAATACTTTTTTCAGGATTCTTTGATTTAATAAAAAGTTTAAAAAGCACAGCATTTATTTAAAATATAACTTTTGTAACAATATATGTTGAAAAGCTTGAGGTCAGTATTTTTATTTTATTTTATTTTATTTATTTATTTTTTTGTGCAGTGCTTTTGTAGTCGTTTAGCATCCATTTTCTCAGCGATGTAATTTGATTTATAAAATGAGACAAACCACAGATCCAGATCACTCCACAGACAAGAATCAGGGTATCTTCCGTTCATTCATTTTTTAATTTAATATTAAAAACAGAAAAATAAGAAAACGGTTCCTTTTTTTCGTTTTTCAATTTTTCAAAAAAACGAAAAAACAAGAATTATGCTTGATTTTCCGTTTTTACATTCAGGGCTAGAAAATGAATAAACAGCCGGAATTTTTGATCTCTGCATGTAGGCGGGAATAAAACGCCCCTTTCCGCTGATTGGTCAACCAAACGTTAACCCCGAGTGATCCCATTGCCTAAATAAATACACAAAGATATTAATGTAAAAACGTATGGCTTACTATATAGTGCATAATAGAACAAAATAGTGCATAATGAAACAAATTAAACGTATTCTTATCTGTGGAACAGCCTAGAATATCTATTCTTACCTGATTGATAAGCTTGTCTGTCCCATGTAGTTTTCAACCGATTTATGAATAAGAACGGAACTTGTGCCAGATCATGATTGGTTGGTGTATAGACGGTTTCAACGGCAACAACATAAACAAACGTTACTGCGCATGCGCGCTTTTGTGGCCCTAACTTAACTTCCGGTAGACATCCAAATAGAATCAACAACAACAGCTAAATCCCTCTAGAGTAGATTATTTTTTGATAACAAGCAAAATATGTTTGCTGCGTAAATCAGACAGACTTATTAAAAATGCAAATTCATTCTCTGCCAGCAGGAGGCGCTTTAAAACGGGAGAACTAGAGGTTTCCCCGGTAACGGCTGTTGGGCTGTACACACAAGCAGCGCTGAGCTTACAAAAGTTGCTTTATCAGGCATATAACATACAAGATGAAATGAAAAAGACATCGAACATTTTCTAAAGACAGTCTTCCTTCAGAAATACAGTGATATAAAACACCCTCGCCTCGTTTTGATTTTTAAACGTACATTACATGCTCATGTTTATTCAACGAAGCCTTTTGGAAAATCGGTCAGTTTTAATATCGTGGCGGGTCGCCAAAAATAAATACATGTATGGGAAACACATCTCACAGCACAACAACTTGAGCCCAACTTCATTACTCATCACTTTAACTTTAACTGCGCTTGTAGCCGGCGACACTAACCAGACCGATAAACAAACACAGACCGGAAGTTAACTTCGGGCCAGGCGCGTGAGCCCGATGAAACCGTCTACTTGACAAACGGGCATTGATGAATTATGTAATAGGCCTATTCTAAAATATAAAATATGGATTTGTAATTAAATCGACACACTAGCTTTGATTATTGATAAAAAAAAAAAGTTTAAAATATTGTTTGGTGTATTTTTTTCCTTCCTTTCCTCCGCTTCGCGTCGTGACCGCATCACCACCTCGGGTGTGCATTATTTTTCTAATAATTCAACGGCCCGTCGTCAATTATTCCTTACGTAAAGCAAAACGCACGCAACCTATAGCTACGTCTCAGATTGACAGATATGTAAAAAATAAACAGGAATTTTCCGACTTTTGAGCGATTAGTTGCCGTTTTGTACACATTGTCATGTTAATTGTAATTAAAATCCATTTTGTTTTATTGACTACAATATCATTGCTATATTTGTCTGAGAGGGGCACTTTTAAATAATTTTGAAAAAGGGCAAGGGCTCGAGCCCCCATCTGCACGTGCCTGCCATTCAAGAGCTCCCGGCCCCAACAAAAAACAACCCTATGCATTTAGTATTTAGTAGACACAATACTACACCAGTAAGAGGCAAGCCCTGTCAAACATCGGAAACTGCTTTCATTTTCGAAGGCGGAAATCCTGCTGCTCTTTGAATAACAAATTCCCTTACACAGAGTGTGTTAAACACGTTAGATTTAAGTCAAAAGTAGCCTACCTGGTTATATATATAATTTTTATTCGCGGAACAAGATCTGTTATCCAACACGATGACCAGATTTGGTAAGTGAGAGAAACGGCGCGAACTAAATTGACAAACTTCAATAGTTTTAAACTCTACATTTCTATGTTGTACAATTAAACAACTAACCAGTTTCTTTTTTATAATGATGTGTTTTAAATATACATTGTTTTGATGTTTAAAAATCATCGTAAGCAACGATATATGATAATTTTTATGCCCAGAGGCCCAGTTTGTGGATATAAACTGCTCAGCCCTTATTCAGAGGGTTACCTCAGCGATGGCAATAGCAGATGAACTAAAAAGTAAGGACGCGATACATTATGAAAAATATGCAGAGATCATAGCAGAACAAACCAACCAGGGCAAAATGAGAAAGCTATTTGAAGCACTAGATGCTGCAGGAGACAGAGCGAAAAATGACTTTTATTATGCACTGAGAAATCATGAGCCGTACCTCCTCGGAGACCTGGGTAAGAATCTACAGTTGGTATTAATTGAAGAAGTTTATAAACTTAAACCTACCAGTATGGGTAGTCTAATACGACCTTTCTTGTGGTTCTTGATAAACAGGTGGTTACAGTTGGAAACACAAGCTTCCTGATCCTGATTCCAAAGTATATAAAAGTGAGTTTTTCCTGTTATTATGAGTATAAGTCACTTTATAGACCTCTTCAAGCCTGTAGTTCAAAAGATCAATATTTACCATGTGTTGTCTGGTTTGAGTATTTCCAGTGCGCTTTGCAGCTTTGACCTTTATTTTTGAATTTGCCAGTTTCTAGATAATTGCCCTGCATTACATTTTGTTATCAAATTAATCTCAGTGTTAGCTTTTTGCAATATGGGAATTGCATGGGTGATATAATGCATTACTTTCTTGCATTCATACTTTTTGGAGCATGACAGCATTACTGAGCGGATCAGTCACACTGGGGATTTCTGGAATGAGGCAGAGAGATCCCGATTCATGAGCAGAGACTTTTATTGGGGATTAACCAAGCAGCCAGAAAGAGTTAGCAGGAAGAACAGGCAGCAGAGAAGAGCAAAAGTATAAATGGGACCATGTGTCATTGGACTAATCAGGTAGCAGGTAGCATAGGGTCAGGATTGGACACAACACTGGAAAGCCAAACAATAAGTAACAACACTCAAAATTGTTCTCCAAAAATAAAAAGACTTTAGAAGAAGCTTTGAGCCTTCAGGGTATACAGTAAATACACACATGAACATCCTAATGCACAACAAGTGAAGGAAATCAGAGTCATTGTCACTCATCCAGTGGTGAACTGCAGTAATGCTACAGTCTTTCACAATGGAACCTTTTCACATTTCCCCCTTTTTTGTTTTCCAAAAGAGGAACTAATATTTCCTTTTAGGGATCATATTTAAGCAGACAACAGAGGCCCTGAAAGTTTTCATTGTTGGTGAAAAAAACTTGGTTGAGCGTACACACAAAATACAGTGTTATATTTTCATATATTTAAGTTGGTTCTTATAAGATATGGGGGTGACTGAGATAGCATGATCAGCCATTGTTAGCCATTTACATGTTTGTTACTGGTTAGTCTTTTTTAAAACCATCAATGGCAATAACTGTTATGTTTTTCTATAGGTTGGAGTGACATGATTCTTAAGTATAAAGCATCAGTCACTGATAAATGTAAGTTTGTGATCAAGTTTAATCTTCCATCTCATGAACTTGTGGAGCTGGCAGGCCGTTATACTGAACCAGTGATCATTCAGAAGAGCAAAGAGCAAGCTGAGAAATACTATCATAAATGGGTGAGGTCTGTACACACTTTTGGACTAAAGCCATCATCTCATCTGTTGTCAAATGACAAGAACCACAGCATCAGAATAGACCAGCTGTTCAGTCCTGACTGTGATGGAAACACACCGAAAACTGTGATTCTCAGTGGAGATTCTGGAAGAGGGAAATCCTTCATGTTACAGAAGATCATGTTGGACTGGGCATTTGGAAAACTTTACTACAAAAACTTTGATGTAATTTTCCTATTGAAGTGTGAAGACCTGAAGTGTATTCATGAGGAGATGAGCATGAGTGAGCTCTTGAGCTGGAGTTGTAGCTTAACATCACATCAGATCTCACAGATACTGGAGTTAACACCAAAGAAAATCCTCATCATCATTGATGGAACTGATGAGTTCTCATTTGATCCACGCATTCAAATATCATCACCCACTAATCCATCACAGCAAGCTCTACCAATGGACATTCTTAGGAGTCTGCTGAATGGACAGATCCTGTCTGAGTCTTTCCTGCTGGTTACCACCAGATCAGATGCTGGTACAGTGATGAATCTCCTCAAGGGTCCTCAGCGTTTCACTGAGATTGTGGGCTTCTCTGAGAGACGGGTGCAGGAGTACTTCCAGAAGTTCTTTCAGGATGAGCAACTCTTCAGGAAAACATATGAGAGTGTGAAGATAAATGAAAGCCTCCTGACTGCCTGCTCTGTGCCTTTGCTGTGTTGGATGGTCTGTTTTTGTCTGAAGAAACACTTTGCAGATGATGATCATGTGATGAGAGAACTAAAGACAACCACCTCTATATATGTGCACTTTGTGTCCACTCTACTGGAGCATCATGACCAGAGTCAGTCTGTCCTCACCATGCTGAGGAGTCTGGGTCAGCTGGCAGAGGAAGGGATGAAGAAGCAGCAGGTCTTTTTTGATGAAAAGAGTGTAGCCAAGACTGGCTTAGATTCTGCTACTAATGTGTTCTTGTATAAAGGTAGTTTAAAAATAAAAGACAAACAGGAGCCAGTATTTAGGTTTATGCATTTCAGCTTCCAGGAGTTCTTCACTGCTCTTTATTATGTTTTAC
This sequence comes from Tor tambroides, assembly GCA_021397915.2. Taxonomy (NCBI): domain Eukaryota; kingdom Metazoa; phylum Chordata; class Actinopteri; order Cypriniformes; family Cyprinidae; genus Tor; species Tor tambroides. The sequence goes on along the minus strand of JAFVLL020025909.1, from coordinate 6,098 downwards.
TGGATGAGGAAATGTCCCGGTGGAAAATCAGTAATCTGCTTCACAGGGTGGAAATGGGAGATGAAATCTACAGGCCATCACCAGAAAGATCAAATCCCTTTCTTTCAGTCATGATGTTTTTCTGTGGTCTCTTAAATGAGGAGGTGAGCAGCTCAATCTTTGAAAAGATTAAGGAGACTGTTCCTTACAACATGAAACTGAAGAAAACATTGCAAGAAAGTCTTCTAGGAATGGCAAAATACCATGAATGTGAACGGTTATTTGTTCTCCACTGTCTGTATGAGCTCCAAGATGAGATAATTGTCAGGGAAGCTCTGAAAACACACAGGTTCATGGATCTATCTAACATTTCTCTGAGGAGCACAGACTGTTGGGTGCTGCTGTACTGTCTTCAGTGCTGTTCACACATCATAGACCTGGACCTCATGTACTGTGATTTAACAGCCAAGAAACTCATGATTCTTCAGCCAGCACTCTGTATGTGTAGAAATCTGAGGTCTGTATATACACAAAGTATATATATATATATATATATATATATATATATATATATATATAAGAAGATAAAATCTTCAAACAGTGGTACATGTCATTCTTATTAAGTGAGGGTCATTTCTCTGAGATCTTTGCACTTCTGGAGAATCCAGAGTAGGTTGCAGTTCTGTAAAATGGTGGCGCTGGAGACTAAATGGTTCCTGATGGTTTCACACGTAATTCTTCACATTAATTTATAATCCTTTTGCAGTTAACATGCATCTTTTCGTCTCCACCTGTTTTTTTCTGAACCTACTGATCCACTGAACATTTTGCTGTCCAATGGTCTTGCCTTAATTTTACATTTACTGTATTGCATTAGTTTTGAATATTTCTCATGGGGATTTAATAATTTTTGACTTTTCAGTCTGAGTTAAATCTCTCTTTTTTGGCTTATTTTAACTGTAAAAGAAAACCTGCTTAATAATTATGCACACCTGAATATAAGGCGCTTTTCACTTCCAGCCTTCATGGACAATTATACATAATTTATAAATGATTAAATACAAAATTATTAGTAGTTATTAAGATTGATGTGGTTTGGAATTGGTAAAATGTGTTTATATGCAAAAATCAATTATGGATACTCAACTATGGAGACAGTTCAGATTCTGCTGTAAAGTGGCTCTAAAAGAAAATAATGTCATTATTTAGCTCGTCAGTTCAGTTGATTTAGTTCAGATTAAAAACAGTGTGAAGTTAATAAGTTCAATATAATAAAATATTTATTTAAAAAAAAAAAAACATTTAGTAAAACATGCAAAAATTATTATTATTTTTTTTTTTTGACTTAAGTTTGTCAGTGGAGAACCTGTTAGAAGCTGGAGATTTGATCCGAAGTCTTGGTGAATCAAAAATCTTGAGCTTGCTGAGGTAATTTAAACAGACTGTATCATATATCTAATACAGACACAATAAATATCAAACAATTGACCTGAATATAACAATTTATTAGTTGTTTTGATAAGTTATCTGTCTTTCTGACTTGGTAGAGTTCAAGAGGATGAATACAGTGCTGAGAGTCCCAGATGGTCACTTAACCTGTTATTCTGTCATGGAAATGTCTCGTAAGAAACTTTTGCACGTACACTGTAATCTTTCTTTTAAAGAATAACTTTTAGAATAATTATATAGTCTTATAAATGTTATGTATGTTTTCGAACACTGCAGTACAGTGCTGTTATCAAATGTACATCTGTGTCTCTGTCTGTTTCAGGCTGTTTTTGAGGTCCTCAGAGGAGAATCCATCATTTCCAGCAGTCTTAAACATCAGTCTTACATGTCCACAATCAGAGATATCCAGCACTGACTGGACACTTTTCTTTCAGAGACTCAGCAAGACAGGAAAATTAGCAGATGAGTAAGAACAATATTCATTTTGCAATTACTCTATTTATCTCATCAGTAGCTTTGTTGTTATTCATACAATTTTTGTGGTCAAATGTATTTTTGCAGCTCTTCAGCTCTTGATGAGCATGTCAGTTCGCTGCTGTCTTCATTTCATTCTGTGGGTTTGAAGATGTTGGATCTGAAGCTGGTCGTTCTGAATGAGAGCTGGGCTTCTGGGATCATTTCACTCGCCCAGACCTACACCAGGCTACAGCGGCTCAGGTAAGAGGATTTGCCTTAATTAATGTAATTGATTTCTTCTCAAGGAACAGTGCCAAATAAAGTATATGGACACTTTAGTCACATCTTAGGTCAAACCAAAGGCATCTGAAAAAAAAAATCAACAAATAACAAACTGAATGTGCCAAGGAGAGCGACCAAATGTTTAAATTGAATAAAGGCTTGAATTTTCATCTCTTCCTTAAACCAAGCTATTGTATGGCTTCAGATCACTAGGACTTTTGCATAATTTTTAAGACTGAAACTCCAGTAAACTGGAATATTAAGTTTGAAATGACGAGGTTAATGATGACTGACAATATTATTTATTGGGTAAACTATCCCTCTACATCAAAATGCAGCAATTCCACATTATAGATTTGTTCCTTATTTAACATCCCTCCTCTCTGTGCTGCAAGCTAACTGAACAATCACTAACTAAACTGTAAAGAACTCAATAAATTGCTGTGTATAAACCTTTTTATAGTACATTATTGTGAATACTGATGATGTTTGTGTAACTTCAATATTGTAGAGTCAGTGTCACTGGATTGCTTTTGGAGGAGGGGCTCATGTTACTGAAGAAATCACTGACGGATCCACACTGCACTGTGATCATTGAAGGGTTTGTGTGCTCAATAGCTGTGTATTTGACCTGTCTAAAGATTAGTGCTGGGTATCGTTTTCGATACTTTTTAGGCACCGACCGAATTGCCTCGATACCACCGAGTATCGAAAAACGTCTTGTTGTTCGGTACCAAATTTCGATACCTAAGGGGTTAATCTCATCAACGTCAGTGAGGCAATAAGCCTGCAGCACTAGGTGTGTTTGACTAGAAGCGACGCGGCGCAGATCGACCAGTGTTTGACATCCGCGAGAGCGATTCGAAAGCGTACGGAGCAGTTTGCTCTCTATATCGCGCGGTTGTGTTTACACACAGACTGAAGCGCGTGTTACGCTTGCGGTCATTTCAGCGTCTGCTGTCTAAATGAGGTCATAAACACATGAACAACATCTCCTGAACTGCACTGAGAGTCACTTCATGAGCATTTTACCATTTGATTTGAGTAAAACTAGCGTCATATTATACACACACAGAACTGTAAAGGTATTCACGGCAACCCATCAAAATAAAAGTTCGGTTTAACTTGGAAGACACTGCGGCAGAAATATATTAATATTGTTCAACAGAGTGTACATACTGCTACTACTAGGCTACTATTAAAATTATTAAAACTTTATTTTTATTTTTTTATGTAATGATCACACAACATTTCTTCCATGTTTTAATTTTAATAGTAAATTTTTTTTGCCAAAATAAATAAATAAATAAAGTTTGATTTTCAATAATTTAAAAGATAAATTAAATTAATATTTTATGCCTTCATTTGAAAACCAGATACAGAACACAGAATTTCTGAGGAAAAATAAAACATTTCATAAGGCTATTTTAAGAATAAATTTGAATAAACTAAGTAGTTTTTATGAATAAATAATGAAATATGAAATAATTAGACATACTACAACACAGAATTTAATAACAATAAAACATATGGTGAAAGAAAATAAAACACCCACTTACGAAAGTGGATAAAGATTTTAAATTTCTTGAAGTCTTTAACAACCTAGAATAAATGAATAGAAATGATGATTCTGTCTGAGCTATGCGTTTTAAAACAAACACGCACAAGTGTAAACCGAAAACTATTTGAGCTTTATTAAAATTATTTGCACTGATTTATTGTGTTGGACATATTTTGTTCCTTTGTGCAATGGCTCAGGAGATGAGGCTTTGAGTCTGTATAAACGTCAACAAGCTGAAAAAATAAAACCAAAGTTTTTTGAGATAATGTAATCTTATTAAAACTGATTTCATAAAATTGGTATCGAAAAAAGTATCGTTCAGGAACCGGTATCGAACTCAAGGTATCGGTATTGGTATCGATATCGAAAATTTTTGAACGATACCCAGCCCTACTAAAGATACATTGTTTAAGAAGCTTGTTTTTAAATAGGTTAAGACCACAAAACAAATGAGTTACTTACACAAGATGGATAGAAAATATGGAACATAAAATCTGCAAAACTTTAGAAATGTTAGTTTGTCAAGTGGGGGTTTAGTCAATTAAATGTTTGCTTTTTAAATTAGTTTGTAATATAATCCAGAATTTTCCTCATGTTTTAGATTAAATATTTCAGACACCACCAGGTATTGAGCTACTGCTCTCCGATTTATGACTTTGAAATACAATCATCATAACCACAAAAACATGGTTTGCTTTTCATATCATGATGGCTGACAAGATGGCCTTCTCTTAGAGTCTCTGGTGCTTTTATGTGTTTTGTTTCCACCTCCTTTCTCAAGGAGGAAGTGCAGTAAACCCACTGACCAGTGCAAAGAACAGGACTGGAGTCACAGCTGTAATGAGAATGTGGTGATTCGCTTCAAACCAAAGGGTTTGAAAAAGATGAGAGGGTAAGATTATTTTATATCCGGGTTCCCACGCTTCTTGAAAGTACCTGAATTTCAGGCATATGGATTCAAGGCCTGGAAAGTACTTGAAAACAAACACAGGTCCTTGAAAGTGCTTGAATTAAATTTGAAATAAATTTAGTTTATGGCGCTATTTCAAAAATGGTCCTATATGTGCTGTCAAAGACAGAAGGAAATGGCACTAATGATTGGGAGTGGAGGTGGAGATGGGGTAGCGTGAAATAAAACTTAGCGTGTGTTGATGCGCTGCCTAGAGCCCTGCGTGGGACAGTATTCTTACGCCCGCTCACACTGAATTTCTGACCATTACCACCCACTCCCTCAACGTGTGTGTCCTGCTCCCGCAAACATTCTAATATTGTATATAATTTTCGCACATCAGGGAGCCGCTATCAGTATGTGGGGTATTGAAATCGCTGTCGCTGTTCACATTCACTTTCGATTTCGTGATCACACGCACTCTGTGTAAAGTGAGCACATCTTTGTGTCAGAGTTTGTGCATAATTATTAGGCACATTGATATTCTGATCATAATTTTTTTACAAGCACATTTGACCAATTCCAAACCACATCAATCTTAATAACTACTATTAATTTTTTTATGTATTTATAAGTGATATATTGTCCATGATGGCTGGAAGTGAAAAACTCCTTATATTTAGGTGTGCAAAATTATTAAAGGCAGGTTTTCTTTTACAGATCTTTCTTTTCTTTTACCATTTTCCAGAACTGCAATCGACGTGGAGTCTGCAGAATTACAAGATTTCGGGTTCTCAGAGACTTTGTTTGGGTAAAAAATCTTGAAAAAATGACCCACACTTGCATGCTGAAGTTTTGTGAAATACATGAAGACTAGACAGATAAGTTGAGAGTGATTCTTGAAGGACCAGCACCACATCCTCTGGTACCACTGTTTGAAGAATCTATCTTCCAGAATCTGGCAGTAAGTTTTAGGAGCTCATTTTTAGTCAATCTCTGCAAGACAGACTTTTCAGGATAGGAGATGGACTAAAAATGTATTCCTAAACTTACTGCAACATGGAGCTAAGAAGAAAATGTAGAACTTGAAAAATTGGAAAAACAGCTTAGTGAAAAGCGTTTATAGTTTAAATGCAAATAGAAAGTCCTATTTTTACTTTCTTTTTTTGGCAGATTTGCACATATACAAGGTTTAAAATGTTATTTTTAAAAAATATTGAAGTTTTGAGCAGCTGCATGTTTGTGCACCAGCATTCCTCTAGGTCAGTGATTCTCAAACTTTTTTACACCAAGTACCACCTCAGAAAATAGTTGGCTCTCCAAGTACCACCATAATGACCAACATTAAAATACATTGTAAATATAGTTTGAACATTAACACTGTACTGTGCTTACATACAGGTAAATAAAAAACTTAAATGATTAAATTAAAATGTATCCTACTGTACCTAAAAGTTAAGTAAAAACTGTACTGTACTTAAA
>JAFVLL020025908.1:0-16004 GCA_021397915.2 Tor tambroides | reverse complement strand
TCATGTTAGAATAGAAAAGGGTCCTGTCCAAACTGTTGCTATAATATTAGAAGCACACAATTCCCTAGAATATCATTATATGCTTCAACATTAAAGGGTTACTCCACCCCAAAATGAAAATCTGCTCTGAGCTCATTTTTGTTTTTGCAAGTAGACGTTTACACGCTCACAGAGCCACCTATTAGAACAGGAGAGAGATAAAAGCATACACGGTGTAAATAAGAGATTGATTGTGTAGTCATTGATTATATAATGGAGTTGCACTATAAAAGGAGCCCTTTGCTCGGTTTCTCTACATAATCCATTGACAATTTGAAAAAAAATTATGCACGTTAATCCACTAAATTGTTCTGCTTGTCATTGCTATTATTGACAGTGATAACTGTAGCATGGACAGAACAAACTATCTGACAAACCGATGTCAAAAATTGACCTGTGCATTAAGTGATGCAGAGTAACATAACTACAGCAGTAACAAGTCTGTGTTGGCTGAATATATTAAGGATAGTTAATCTCATTCCTTTTAAAGGGATACTCCACCCCAAAATGAAAATTTTGTCATTAATCACTTGCCACATGTCGTTCCAAACCCGTAAAAGCTTTGTCTTCAGAACACAATTTAAGATATTTTGGATGAAACCCGGGAGGCTTGTGGCTGCCGCATTGACTGCATAGTAAATTGCACTGTCAAGCTCCAGAAAAGAATGAAAAATAGCATCGTCAGGATACTCCATCTGCCATCAGTGGTTCAATCTGAATGTTATGAAGCGACAAGAATACTTTTTGTATGCAAAGAAAATAAAAATAATTACTTTATTCAATAATTTGTCTCAATGTCTCTCTGCATTACCGTAGCGCCATTTTGGAGAATATCCACTGAACGCACTACGTACGCTGTTCTGTGTCGGCCGCTCCACAAGGAAGTGCTGCTTTTGTTCAAATCAAAGTGTAAATACGCGTAGAAAACGTATTGCGGCTGACAGAAGAGCATGTTTGTGTGATCATTCTCTGGGGGAATACCCATTATACAGTCCACACTCTGATTGATGTCTTTAGGACCAATAGTTTTTGAGAAAAGTAGGGAGAAGTACCTCCTCCTCAGTGTGCGGAAAATGAGAAGGCTTAACAGTGTTCCGTACAGTCTTATAATGGTGTTCCATACAGCGCGCATAACTTGATATCATCAGCGAAAAATTGACATTTAACTGATCAACTGTGAACTGTTCATTTATTTTAAATGAAGAAAACATCATTTAAATTAATAAGAAAGATGAGTACCTTTTTATTTGGTTAAAATGTGCGTTAATAAGGATTGATTAATCTCATTCCATATTGTAAAACTAAAATACCTTTTTCAGTTTACAGTGTTAGATTTGTGGCTGCGTTTGAAGTTCTTTTTCACTTAAGAAAAATAATATTAATTTCAGATAAAAAAAATACTTTAGTTCACTGTATGTATTTGTTCATGTTTTATTAAGGGATAAGTCTCATGCACGCCATAAAAATTCATACAGGGCTAGTAGTACATACAGATACACACCCAGGTATCGGATCAGTACTTGGTATCGGCCCATACCCTGAGCCTAGGTATGGAAATCGGTATCGGGAAGGGAAAAATGGTATCGGAGCATCTCTAGTAAAAGGTTAATTGGGCCAAGTCAGAGGCTCTACCCCTGACCGCTTACTGTCCAAAGTCATGTTTCAGACCTGTTCATTTAAATGGCCTGACAAGAGCATTGTATATTTAGGAATTACCTTTCCCCATCAGTTTAAGGATATTGTAAAAAAACAATCTTGACCCCCTATTGGAAGAAAATTCAGCTGACACAGCAAGATGTGCACTAGAGACCCAGCGCAACAGGGTGCGGCGTGGGACAACTCTTGATGAGCGGGTGTGGGCAGGAAGACACTTGTGTGTGCGGGATGCGGGAGAATAAAATTATTTGCGGGTCTCCCTCAAAATAGAAATATTCTAAACATAAAATGTCTAAAACATATTTGTTTATCTGTTATCGTGTTATCATAAACATTATCTGTTGCACAAAAGCAAAAGGAACAACTAATATTAACATTAAAATGATTAACATGCGCAAGCTAGCCAGAGTTTCTATTTATAACACGTGTAGCCAATCACAGACTCAGCTGTTGATTTCTGGAATGCAATGGCCAGTCAGAGGTGACTCACGGTGCTGAAACTGCGTGCTCACGAATCGTCTCATTTTAATACACAAAGTGTAGACATTGTGAAAGGTTCATTGTGCATATGTGCATAGTGTTATAACAGAGCTTTATGAGATCACGATGAACTGAGATGTCAGCTTTTAGTGATAATAAAGGAAGCACTGCTCGCATTTTGCCATGCCAAACCATGCTGGCAGCAGCCCATGCTTGCTTTTCTGTTAGAAATAACAGTGGTTTGTGAATGTTGATGCTAAATAACAAATATTTTATCGGGAGCGTTTATGCTGGGATGTTGTGGAGCTTAGGAGATGTTTCAGAACCATTTCATGTAAATTTCTTCGATGTACATAAAAAATATATATATATATATATATATATATATATAGATTACTTTTATGCGGGCTTTTGCAAAACAAGAATATCGCGAGCGGGACCAGATAAGATATATTTCTGTGGGAGCGGGCGGGTCTCTAATGTGCACACCCTTTTCTTTCTCTTTGGGGCAAACTCCATAAGGGCCACTTCCTATGAACTGGGTACTTTTTTTGTTTTTCAACAAAATATATGTTAGATTGAGTCTCCACAGCAGATAATTAAGATCCAATCCCGGATCCCAGATCCCATTTTGTCTGGAATCTGAACAAAATAGTCAGCAGGGTTGTCGATTCCCAAAACCCATTAACATCCAAGTCTTGTCTGGAACCCAGATCTGCATTAACAGCCTTCTACCAACCAAGAAGTTGACTGAGCAAAGCCAGAGAAGAGCAGAAGCAAGAGATGAAGTGATTATGATAAGAAGTGCAAAGTTTATTGAATAATCCTCGTTGCGTATGTTTCACTGCTCAGACTTCGTCTGACCAGCACACATCCAAGTAGTAGTGCTTTACCAAACAGCTTCACAACAACATCCTATAAACCTTGAGTTTCCATGAACATTCCCTCTTATCTCTTATTCATTCAGACAAAACAGTTAATGAAACCTCACAATCATAAGATTAAACAATGAAAAATAAAAACATAACACAAATGTATGGTCGCTCTCTTGATGCAGCAGTTTGTATTTGAGGATCCTCAGATCCTTCATGTTGTTGATAAAACATGTTTAATAGTTCTCCCTATAGAAACAAGAGATTTGAGCCAATTATGTTTTAAAAAGAATAATCTGAAGATCAGTGTACGTCATTCGTGGAAAGTTTCAGGGACGTATCATTTAAAAAAATTGCATCTAAATGATTAAAATTTTGTAGTGCAATTGTCTACTTTCTGCTGTTATATCAGGGTCTTTTTTATGTCCTTTCAATTTCTTACGTCTTTTCACTCTAAGGAGTTTAATGAAAATGTACTGTTTTTACTTTTGTTTCAGAGTTGATTGAAGATGATGAGGAGAAAGAAGAATTGAGTGAATCTGAGGAGGAAAATCACGCCAGAAGCGGAGAAAAACCCAAACAGAAAGTTTTAAAGAAAAGAAGAGCCAAGAAATCTTTCACCTTCACTCAAATGTCTTCTTGAGCGACACATGAGGGTTCATACTGGAGAGAGCCCATTCACTTGTGATCAGTGCGGAAAGAGTTTCACACACTCATCTTACCTTAAGTTACACAGGAACATCCACACTAGAGAGAAACTGCACACATGTGATCAATGCAGAAAAACGTTTTTGTGGGCTTCAGTCCTGAAGAAACACCTGGAAGTTCATACAAAGGAGAAGCCACATTCATGTCATTTGTGTGGAAAGAGTTTTTCACATCTACAAAGTTTGAAAAAACATCAGAAAATACATACTGCTGTGAAAGAGAGTACATGTGCTTTGAGTGTGAGAAGACTTTTGCTTCAGCTTAGGGCTGCACAATAATGGTTAAAATGATAATCACGATTATTTTGATAAAAATTATAAGGATTATTCTATCAAAAGGGTAAATGCAATGCAATAACATTTCCTGTGTCCTTTAACCAACCTCTACAGACTACATATACAGGGTCACTTCATTTAGCCAACTATGATAATATGAAACTCATGGTTTTGGTTAGTGTTTTGTAATCTGCATTTACATTAGATTTTCTTTGTTCGCACATAAAAACAAAACAAGCCACTCAGATCGCGCCGTAAATTTGCTCAAAGATGGTTAATACACACTGATAATAACACTGCCATGCTGTTTTCAACTGAATAACATCATGAAAACTGGTAAAAACTTTAGAAACTTCTAATATAACTTAAAATAATTCCATTTCCCCCCATTGTATTGCCACAGGTAGCAAAAGTGCATTTATTCCTCAAACACAATATATAGATAAAATCGGTAACACTTAAAAATAGGGAACACATATTCACTATTAATTAAAGAGTTTTCTCTCAATAAACTCCTAGTTTGCTGCTTATTAATAGTAAGGTAGTTGTTAGGTTTAGGTATGAGGGATCTAAAATAAGGCATTAATAGCCTTAATACAGAAATGAGCATGTAACTCGAGTTTTCGACACACTAGTGCTTCGAAACAGTGTTCCGGAGCATTGCTTGAAACGAGGCTGTCACGTGACCTGTGTAAATGAAGCTTTGTTACCTCACACACTAATTTTGTACTTAATATACTAAAAATCATTCTTTAGTAATTCATAAGAACAAGTGTACTCATCTGTGCTATTTTGAGACACCATGAAAATAAACTAAATGTGCTTTTAACATACTATCTCTGTTAAAAAATGTATTTAGTTACCACTTGTGGTACACTTGAACCCATCTTTCATACACTTAAATATACTCATCATACACAGAAAATACATGTCTGAATTATTTAAAATATAAGAATATATAATAAATATACAACATTTTAAATGTATTGCCCACATATTTTATACATTACATAATTCATTTTAAATGTATTGGAACTATGTTGATTTATATGATATACTTAACTACATGTTAATTGTGTCTTTAAATAGTAGAATCAAGTACACTATTAGTATGTGATTAGTAGCACTTTTTTCCACATTAAAAAATATAGCACTTTAAATATATTTCTTTATTTTATATATAATTTTATATATTGTTTACATTAATTTCTAATATAATTTTTACATTTATTTATTTTATATAAAATATTGCACTTTAACTACTTTATGCTAAAGGTATACTTACTGTTAAATTGTGAATTTTAGTACACATTTCACCTGCATCTGCATGTTTGCCACCAAATAAATTCAACACATTCTAAAATATACCTATTGTGTAGTCACTTCATGGAGCTGATGTTTTCCATTATTAATAAATGAACTATTTGAATGTTAGAAATAATTACTGTAAATGTAATTCATGTAAATACAATAGATTGAAAGGATAATTACCCTGTTACCACATAGATACGACAATGCAGTACAGATATGGCATGTAATGTACAAAAAATTTATGTAAAGCATTCATAGCACACTTTTAAGTAATGCACTTATAAAACACTTCTGTATATTTGGTTTACTTTATCTGACTACACTTAAAATCAGTTGAAGTGTTAGAGCAAATTAGTGCATTTATATTAAGTGTACTTCAGTACCACAGTTGAGAAAATGTACATATAACAAGTACATTAGTAATAAAATGTCTACTAAGATTGATCTAACTTTTAAAGCATTCAAAGCACACTTTTAAGAAATATACCAATATGAAGTACTCATTTGAATTGCTGCAGAAAGTCATCATGAAGATAAAAGCCAACCCCTGTTCCTCTCAGATACATGGACGTATACAAATTTCTGAGGTATCATTTACAGACTGATCCTCAAGCCCTTACTGGGAAGGAACATTGCTTCTCCAGAAATGTCATGTATGAACCAAATGTTTAAAAACAGTCAGAGGTGAAAAGCAATATAGACTTGTTCTGAAAGCAAGTTTGAATGGTGTTACATTTGTGACCTTTGGAGGGCATTTCAGTTATTTGACACTGTTCAAAACTGATATGACTGACCATTTCAAGCAAAACCCAAGTACTGCTGAAAAATGTCATATTTTTATAACAAGGTAGTTCATTTTAGTAAAAATTTGTGTTTTTCTGTTGACTCTTTAAATTTTTATCAAATAGTTGCTCTACAAGGATAGAGAATTGCACATGGAATTGGCCTTAAATGTACTTAAATGCTTCTTAAAATGACATTTCTAAGTTAAACTGACTTGAAATGTTTTAAAGTTTAAAACAACTGCTGACGTAATCATTCACAACCACAAAGAGCCTTTTTTAACAAAGGATGTGAAAGATTGAAAAAAGAGGAATTGTGAAATGCCAGGTCAAGTCACCTTTATTTATACAGCGCTTTTAACAATACAGATTGTGTCAAAGCACTTAACAGTATCAAATTGGAGGATAGAGTGTCAGTAATGTATAATAATAAGATTAAACACTCAACTTTCAGTTAAAGGCATTTCATTATTGAATTCAGAGATGTCACTGTCTAGCTCAGTTTAGTTTAAATAGTATCTGTGAAATCAAATTGACAACAATCGCTAGAAATTAAGTGTCCCCAACTGAGCAACTGTCCCCAGAGGCGACAGCGGCAAGGAACCAAAACTCCCTCTGTGACAGAATGGAGAAAAAAACCTTGGGAGAAACCAGGCTCAGTCGGGGGGCCAGTTCTCCTCTGGCCAGGATATTATTGTTTATTTATTGTTTACTTATTGTTTTAATTAAAATTTTAAATGTAGAAATGTATTATTTCTATTTTTATATTGTTGCAATTTCTAACAATAATAGTATTATGTAGTTCGGTATTTTATTATTATATTTTTAGTCACCAGGTAATGTAATGAAACTGTGATTGAATGTTACAATAATATGTGGATGCATCACTACATAGTAAAGGGTGAAGATGCAAATGATTTTTTTGGTAACACTTAATTTTAAGGACCAATTCTCACTATTAACTACCTGCTATTACTAGCATATGTGATATATTGAATACCAGTTATGTTTATGTGGTACATTTTCTTTGAATCCATTTTATAAAATTCGAATATTGCTAAATAGTGTTTAATTGCTTATTTGTTCTTAAAAGGTGTTATGTGCATTTATTGAATTAATTATTTTTGCTTGGCATACCTGCGTCATGACGTCATTGCACGCTTCAGTAGGTGGCGCGGCCGTGGTGTGCTTCATTCAGAGTAAATACGCCATCAAAGAAGCTCTCTTTTTCATTTTTCTTTATTCATCTTTATAAACTTCTCTGTTTATTAGTACTTATTAAGCACATATTATTGCCTTATTCTGCATGGCCATATTTTAGATCCCTCATACCTAAACCTAACAACTACCTTACTATTAATAAGCAGCAAACTAGGAGTTTATTGAGAGAAAACTCTTTAATTAATAGTGAATATGTGTTCCCCATTCTAAAGTGTTACTGATTTTTTATATATATATAATAAATTTATATATAATTGGGCCATTTTCAAAGTATTCGACAGTCCCTTGAATCATCATAAAACATTTAAAAATATTCAGTAAACAACAAGACATCATCCTTTAACCTTTTTTTATTATTCCAATTTATGAAATCTCAAATGTCTGAGAAAACAAAAACTGTACATGGATTTGCTCTTAAGACAGGGTCGAATGTTAGTCATGTGTTTACTTTAATGAATGCTCAACAGTGCAAAATGAAAAAAAAGGTTTTCCTTAGAGGCAGACACATTTCACATGCTTGTTTTTGTTTCGTTATTGCTTTAAGAAAGAGTTTACTACATGAGTATTGTTCAGCACATTCATAAGTCAATGACCATGTATTGTTCAAATCATGCAAAGGCCAAAAGTTATATGAATATTCACATAGAGTACACTTATAATCTTTAAAGTAGTTGACAAGCAGTTATTTTGTCATTACACATGGCCTGCCACTCTCTCTTTTCCCCAATTCATGCCTTTATAAACAAAAAGCAAGGAGGGGGGTCCTTGCTTTTTCTATACCTCTTCTGTACCACTCCTCTACCTTTCTTCTAGTTCTGTATAATATTGGATAAACATCTGTTTCATCAAACCATCAAAGTTTAAGCATTTGTGTTATTAAATGCCTTTTTAGAACCTGTTCTAAAAACAAGACAAGAACTGTATTCAAACCAATGTTAAAGCTTGTAAAACACTGAATTTGTTCCAATAAAAATGTTAAGCTTTCTGAGCAGACCAGTTATAAGTTTATTATAAACTAATGTGAGTTTTAGTGTAGTAGCTCTTCATGAGGTATGACGGAATTCCTTAGTTATTGATTAAAATCATAAACTTCTATTACATACTGATTAGTTAAAACATATTCCTTAGTAGTTAATTGTAGTGACTTAAGTGTTAATGAAGAGTTACCTATTAGTTTTGCTGTAATTGTTTATTAGTTATGCATTAAAAAAAACAGCCTGGTAACACTTTAGAATACTATGTTTAGGCTGCCAGCAAAAATCTGATTTATTGCATATCCAGATTTTATCCAGATCTTTTTTGAAAGTCTGGACAGCAAAAAAATAAAAATAAAATTTAAATCTGATTCAAACTAAAGTATGTATGCGATATTGAAACAAAGCTGGAACCAGCTGGCAGCACAGAATATCACAATATATACCAGCTGATTTTTTCTTGTGCAATGGAGGAGTTCTGATTTGATCATTCTGCCTGAAAAGATGTTTGGAGAAAAAAAAAAATCCAGTTTGCCTGCAGTCTGGACATAGCCTAAGTCTAACGGGGAAATCCATAGAAAAAACAATAGTTAGATCGATCATGATCCCTCGAGCAGTAAGCACCCATACACAGCTCCTCATTGTCAGCATAGCAGGCAGCTGGAAGGATTGTTTTACTTCTCTTTAAACAGAATTCCATAAGGACGAATGGACTTCTCCACAATCTCTCTCTCTTTATCAGGCGGGGTTCCCGCAGGAATCTCAATCAACCAGTATTCATTTGTGGCACATACTTTTCTCATGTTTGGATTGATTCTGTTCTGCAGAAGCACATCATAGATTTTTCCGGTCTCTTCACATGTAACTTTGTGGCTGTAAGCAGTAGCCACCTTTATGTCATACGTTGAATAGATTCCTCTGCCGTACATTTGTCTAGGGCCTGCTGTGTAATGAGACTCAATGATAGCTTTAGTGCTATTCATGCTGGTTCCACGATAAGAGACGGGCCACTCGCCATCCACTGAGTAACTCCTCCATCCATCCGTGCCCAACCAGGCATTTCCATCTGGATACTTATCCAGGACCTTGATGGCAACGCGTTTCCACCCACAAGGGCGTGCGTACGGCTCATTTCCACGCTTACACGTCGAGTCACCCTTTAAACCCGTGAAATCAAAATCAAACTTTGGGTCTAGAAATTTGTCTATGTCTACAAACAACTCGTCACAAAAACAACGTAACGAGTTTGTTCCATCAGAAGCTTGCTTTGTAACAAAGGTAATTGGCATAAAATTAAATATATGGAGTTCATTATCATCCTTTGTTTCCTCAGTCAAATGCTTGACAGTAGCACCGGTGAAGGTGGAGAGAGCCTGGAGAACAACATTGCTGTGCACTAGAGACATTCTTGATGTGGTTTTTCCTCGATGATAAGAAATAAGAAACCTCTCCTCAGTCAGCTATTTATACACACTCAAATATGATGAAATGAAGTTTTTTTGTGTGTGTGTGTGTGTGTGTAATTCCAGGCTGGTGGACCAGGGAGGCTAAAATCAGTATTTGCAGGAGTTACTCTGGCAAAGAGGCAAATCTGTAAAGAGCACAAGAGATTGTTAATGTTTTAGTAGTTTATCCCATTTCAGTTAAAAACATGACCGCTTGAAGTGGAATATGATTAAGCATATGCCATTTTAAAATATTCCCAAGGCCTCTTTGAAAACAAATAGCCAAATCAATATTACCATGTACACTGCACATTTTACTACAATGTGGCCACTATTTTTATAAAACGAGGGAACAAATTCTTAGTTCATGTCCACAATTTAATTCAAACGAGTGAACAAATTAATAAATTCTGAGAAACGATCTTATGTAAACAAACAAAACACACTAGTTAATGTGTAATGTTGCTGTTTAATTATAAAAAAAGATATGCAAGGTTACAAAACTCAAAACTTGGTGGTGGTTGAGGAGATTTCCTCCCCTTCTATGTAAAGCGCTTTGAGTACCCAGAAAAGTGCTATATAAATGTAACAAATTATTATTATTATTATTATTACTATACATACATGAGGAAAAATTAATTGTTGGTCAGCAACACCTAGCGTGCAGGCGCAAATTAGCAGAAGGCCGGCTTGCCTTCTTCCCATTGTGCATCCTGGTGCCATGTGTTCCCCAGGTAAGCGATGCACACGCACCCGGCCATCCACGTGATGTAAAAGAAAGCATGATTTATCAGACCGGGCCACCTTCTTCCATTGCTCAGTGGTCCAGTGTTCCGCCTTATCCGTGTATATTTTAATAGAATAGAAGATATGGATTGTACTTGTGCATGTTAGCGTGCCAGAGCATAATTTAAGTCCATATGTCTTACTAACAAGAAACTATGCTTCTAACCACAGGTCGAGAGCTGTAGTTCCAGCCACGTAAGTTTGCGAGGCTGTTTGTGAATGTTTGTTTTAACTATGGTTTTGGGAAACACCGAATAGTTGAACTACATTGGTAACGACGGAACTTGCGACCATAGTTGGCTAACGGTGCTTTTGAGAAACACACCCCAGAGCATTTTGTGTTTCAGAAGGAGGGGCTTCATCGAAACAGAAAGTAAACAAAGTGTCTGAGACAGACTGGGAAGAGAGTAGGGCTGCTCAATTATGGCAAAAATCATAATCTCGATTATTATGGTCAATACTGTAATCATGATTATTTAATATGTTTATGAGGGCCACATGACCAAAACTTTATATGAGTGATTCATTTAAAGATAGCAATATATATCAAATATAATATGTAAATTATATTTACTACGTAAATAAGGTTATGACATCTAGATTTTAGAGACCAATGAAACTTCACAATTCTCAATATCACAGCAGAATACTAGGATAACTTATATTAGTAAAAAACTGTCAGTAATACAATAATTTTTTTTTTTTTTTTAAAGCAAAGGAAAAAACAAGATACAAATTAAACAAACAGTGCTTTAGGTTTTTATGCAAGTCTGAAGTATTCAGCTAAAAGCCTAAATTGAATAATCTAATATAAAATAAAACAGTATAGGCTTCACTGTAAAAATGAAACTTTCTTTGTTTCTTATTAAAGCTACAAAAGTCCTTCAGTCAAGAGCTGTGAGTGATTTTGTCTTTGTCTTTTGTTATTTGATTAATATGAAGAACACAATCAACAGCAGGAAAAGCTTGTCGTCACTTTCAGAGCCGCACGGATACAATTTACTGTTACACACATTCTCGACTGTTTCCGTTCACTTAAAACATAACCAACAAGGGTTTACGTGAATAATCACCAATTGCCGCATTTTGACATATTTTTGCGTACTTAGGCACGCAGCTTAAGCTAAACGTTCACTTTACTTGTCCATGTTCTGTTCCGTCTCTGAGCGCATGCACAGAAATCCTCCTGAGGAACAGTGCAAGTTCTCTTTCGTGCTTTTAAAAACATGAATAAATATAATCAACTTTAATAAATCAAGCACCTTGCATTTAGCAAAAGTCAAGTTAAATGATTTTACTGATTTGCACATGAAATTGGGCTTTCATGGAGGAGCGAAAGCGTACTGCTAGAAAGGGGGTGGAATGGGGTGCAATAATTGTATTTTTACAATTGTTGGAGGCCAAAATTGAAATCAAAACTATTTTGATTAATTGCACAGCTCTAGAAGAGAGGTGCTGCAAAAAAACAAAACAATCAAGCATGAAAACCTATTCTTGTACACCCCAAAAACCAAATCAAGACTTCCTAAAAGGGCATAATGCCACCCCTTTAAATGCCACAATTATTTACTGATGAAAACTGATTGATTAAAAAAACGTGACTACTGATAGTTCCTAAGCAGAAATGGCAAAAATGTATTCTGTCTAAAATAAATTAATAAATGCGAATGTAATGAAGTCAAACCTGAGCATGGAATTCTCCTGGAGTCTCTTGATCTCCTGACTTGATCTGCTGTTGTTCGATAATGGATGTCCATATAATGCACGCAACAGAAGATAAGAGTAACTCTTGCCACAGTATGTGTTGTGCTGTTACGGTACATTGCACTGTGCTCTTAAATACACAATAGTACTGATGTTATGCAGACAGACATTAGCCAATCAGAGGAGAGACAACTGAAGTCAGTACTCTGTTTCCAGTAAATCACATCATTTAGGAAAAGTGCTTGGTATTCCCCCACAATTCAAATGTGTGTGTGTGTGTGTGTGTGTGTGTGTGTGTGTGTGTGTGTGTGAGAGAGAGAGAGAGCCTTGTAATAGAAAAAGATCAGAGTGTCCAATAATCCAGTATCATGCATGATATCACTGGTACACATTCAGTTTCATTTTTGAATTAGCTTTTCTCAGTCGATTTGGTACATTTCACAGATCATCTTTTACATTTGCAAAACACTGAATGTATTTCTCAAAATAATTCTTACAAACAGCACCACACAATGGATTACCTGCAAAAGCCTGTTACTTGCTCAATTTCCTTATTTCATCATTAAAAGTATCTATGTCATTGAACAGCTCAATGCCATAAGAATGAAAAGTCCTTGTGTCTTTGATCACTAATAAGTCAAAATGTTTAGCCATGTTCTCAGTATAACAGTGTACTCTGTGATTATTTCCTTGATGCAAAATGTGGCTATGGTTTTAATACCAGAACCGCTACGGGGTAAAATTTACCAATGGCTGTTTTTCAAATGTACATAAATACCGATTGTGTCAAAGTAGCTTTACAGTGTCGAACAGGAAAATAGTTTGACAATAATGCAAGAAGACAATAACAAAGAGTCATTTTTCCAGCTAAAGTCAGTTCTTTGGTGATTCAGTGATGTCATCAGGGCTGGATTGGTAATTGGGGGCATACCAGGTATTTCCCCTTAAATGCCAACGCATTTAATGGGCTGACAGAATGTTTATTTTTTGCAAGGACCAACATGCAGGGACAGTGAGCAGCCAGTGGCCCATTGGTTTGTCTCATGTATTGACAGCATAAACCACCCAACGGAGTGATGAAGTATTTTGCTCCACTTATATAAAGATCGCTTCACCCCTCCCCACTTCACCTTTGCGTCTCAAAAAGCTTCACCCCTGGAAATATGTGGAAATGTTACGAAGTCTGTAAAAAGGACGTTAACAGTGGCCAGAGACAGGACACGATAAAGACTAGGGATGTAACGATGCAACGCGAGCTGGTTGAAAATCGATTCAAATATGTGACGATTTAAATCGGTTGAGATGCCAAACAAATCGCGATGGGGGTAGGAGTTTATATCTCTGAGGGGAACTGACTGGCTTTAAAAATTTTTTCGATGGCATTATCCTTTCATCTTGGCTCTGAATGATGCATATTAAAGTAATGTTCATAAGTGCAGCTCTGCATTGTTTACTGCGGTAACCCTGGAAACACTGTATTGCCTGTTATATAAGCGCCACCTGCTGGCAGAGAGTGAATTTGCATTTTTAGCATAATTTTTAAGGCCAGTTCAGCCTGTAGTAGAGCAAATGAACAGCTTGTTCATGTACTCTTTCATTCTTTCTTGTCTCTTGCCAGGATAAAAATCAGCAATTGATATCAGAATCAGCCCATTTGCTGACAATCAGAATTGTCTGTGGAAAATCATGATCAGTGCATCTCTAGTTTTTGTAGATAGCCTACTGCTTAATTTCCTCAAACAGTCATAACTTTAACTGACTATTAACAGCAAGTCAGGGGCGAGTGAGTACATTGGTCCACTATACACAGTAGGTATAAACACCGTGCTAGTGTGTACCTGGCATTCCCTATGTTATGGTGTCCAAATATGTGTGTGTGCACGTGTATGTGTGTATTTTGAATGACAGTCCTAGGCTATATACGGCTGCTGTCCGGCTGGACCAATTCTTATTGTAGTGGTGGGCCGCTTGGACCAAAAAATCCCATGCAGGGCTGATTTTTTGTCCCAGTCCAGCCCTAGATGTCATCATTGAATGAATTGACAGAGCAGCCATCAAGTGTTAGACAGTGTTTTAGGTTATTACATGTGTAATGGAGGCCAGCTAGTAGGTGCTGTGCAAGTAAAACCTCACCGCCCTGATCTCAAGAGACGCACTAGCGACTGACACTAGCGGCAGCAGTCTTTAGCCTCCTTGTTAGTGCGCCCGCCTCCCACGCCGGACACCCGGGTTCCAGACCCGCTCAGCTCAGAAGTTTTTGGTCCAGTAATTAAAACCTGTTTTTTTCAGAATTTAGCAGTAAGAAATTACTAGTCATCCAGTTTTTCAACTATGCATTCTGTTAGTTTTGCGAATTGGTATGTTTCATATATAAATTCTCACCCAGAGTGAAATCACCAAAAGAGTTACTTCTTATTACGTTTTTTTCTTACCACAGAACGTGACTTGATGCTAGAGGCAGAACAGTCTAGCACAGTGACAGTTAGCGCAAAACACTGAAGTTGAATGTGATAGAAAAAATCCCTCCGTTTCGCACTTTGGTGGTCCGCTCTAATGAAGAAATCAGCCCTGATAGGCCTGCTGTAATGTAAAAGACATTTATTTTAAAAAGTCATTACAAACAGAGAAATTTCATGTCAGAGCAGAATTTGAGTGAACTTCATCTAACCGGTGAGTGTGAGCGGCACATGAGTGGAGCATTTGCTTGGGCTGTGAGCAACTGAGTGGAGCTCACTGGCATAGAGCAGAATATTGAGCGGAGCATCACACCACTCCGCTTCACTCACATGCACTGCTTGAAGCACAGTTAAAAATGCTCTCATTAAATGTAAGATAGGAGACAACTGTGTGATGATTGATGGACAACTTTGTTTGGTTGAGAACATCAGAAGAAACATTCATTCTGTTGAGATTGTTTTTAGATCTGGACCCATTGTGCAAACAACCAAATAATTCACAAGACATTGGCATCTCTACAGCTCTCTGCAAAAACAGATCGCTTTCTGACACGTCATGTAGATTTTTAACACTCAATGTGTATTTTTTTTTTAAATGTCTCTGGATAGATGCGTTATCTCCGAAGTGAAGGGCAATTTGGGTTTATGAAAATATATATATATATATATATATTTTATATGGTAGCATATAAAAAAGCTCTATGTGTGTATACAGTATATATTCTTTGAGAGGAATCGGGATGTTGTCAAATTTAGAGCCACCTTCAGTTATTAGCTCATTAATTTGTGAAGAATACCTTTAAAATAGGTAGCACTGCAACAACTATTAAATAAAACTGATCATGGAAATAGGTGACAACAAATGTAATTATTGATTAGTTAGAAATTACTGACCCTTCACATAGACCCAGCTGCCTTAGTTACTGTTGCTACGTCCGACATATCATGTTTACATGCACCCTCATAATGCTGTTATAATGGGATTTTGTAAAAAGATTATACTTTTAATAAAGCATTTGCCATTGGTTTCTAAAAGGTGTAAGTAGTTGATATCCGGTACAGAGTGTCAAATTGATTGATTGCTTTGACCTTTTGACCTTTCCCCTCCCCCACGCGGCCCACCCACGTCGCGACCACCCACGTCGTGTTGACCCCGTGACCTCTCAAATGAGTTCCAGATGTCATGCGTGAAATTCCGACGTCATCCGGGGATGAGCTATGATGTTATCCTTCTGGTGACAGGAGATAAATGAAGTCCTGAGGAATGTTTTTGAAGATGTTATGCTCATCCGGTG
>JAFVLL020025907.1:0-10462 GCA_021397915.2 Tor tambroides | reverse complement strand
TGGGTCCAAAGTTGAGTAAACTCAAAAAAGCTGTGCAGCAAGTTGCCTTGAAATTTTAAGTTAAGTCAACTTTTCATTTTTTACAGTGTACATTTGCATAACGCATCCATATTTGTCCATGCCCATGTTGATTAGAGTATTAAAAACTTGAAAAGTATTAATTTAAGGTACATTTAGAACAAATGTAAATGTGCGATTAAGTTGCGATTAATCATGAGTTAACTCATGACAATCATGCGATTAATCACGATTAAATATTTTAATTGATTGACAGCCCTACTATTTTTTCATTATTGTAAAGGGTAGGTTTAGGGTTTGAGTAGGTGTAGACGTTAATAAAACACAATCTAATTGGTAGAAAATTAATTTCATTGTCCATTTCTGGTCGGAGCTGTATTCCTTCTAGGCACAACCCCATAGAGCATAGTCAGAACAGGCAGGGTCAAACACCAGCACACAATCACATCCAGGGCAAAGACAAAAGAGCAATCCACAAGACAATGGCAATGGTCTGGGCAGGCAACAAAAAATCATAAACAAGGAAACAGTCCAAGGATCAAAACACGAAGGTGAGGAAACAGGAAAACTAGAAAACAAAGAAAAACAGACACAAAGAAAACACAGAAGGGCTAAACAATCACCAGCTCTGCCTGCCTGCGTGTAATTCTTATAGTCCTCCTAATAAGAGACAGCTGTCAACTGATGATGAGCTCTGATGAGTCCAAACAAAGGATTATGGGAAATGGAGTCCGGGGTGAATGGTAAAGGGTATGGCATGGGGTGCCCTCTAGCGGAGCTCGTGGGCACTCCAGCTAGAGATCGTGACACAGATTAAGTGAATTACAGTTTTTCTCAATTGCTAAAACACTACAACCAAGGTTTTGAACTAAAATTTCAAAACCATAATGCCATTTTTAAAAAAGCACACCCATTTCCCTAAACTATAAACACTATTCCCCTGCTTTGACACATGAGTCAGATTTGGTGAACTGTTACTGCAAAACTCTACACACAAATCCCTACATTTCTCAGTGCTTACACCATGTGGTCATTTAGAAAGCACTAGCATTCAACATTGTTCACTCAAGTCTGCACAGTTTGAGCTCAATTAGCACACAAGTACCCAAGTGGAAACACTAGGAGTCAAAATTTATCACACACCAATCAGAGCCTTCGATGATAAAAGGGCCAAAGTCAGCTCATTCAGGTTTGAAACAATGTATCCAGAGAGACGTGAAGGAAGAGGTCGAGGACACCAGAGAGGAGGAAGAGACGGGAGTGGAGGAAGAAATGAAAAAAGATGGAGTGTTATGTGTTTGTTCCTGTTTGCCCTTATTTGGTTTGTTTCCTGTTCTCATTATTAGTTAATCACCTTCTTTGTGCTCACCTGTTATCATTTGATTATCTCATTAGTCCTCATTTAGTTTAGTATTAATAGCCCCTTGTTTTGTTAGTTCATTGTCCTGTCTTAATGTAATGTTGTTTTGAAAGCATTGCTTGCCAGTTCCTTTGTATTTCTCCAAGTTCAATGTCTTTAGACTATTGACTTGGATTTCCGCGGTGTGGCCGTTCTCCATAAGCACGTTCCATTACAAGTAGAAGGTGGAGGAGGAGGAGGAAGAGGAAGAGGAAGAGGAAGAGGAGGAGGAGTGAAGCCCATATGGCAAAAAAAGCAAAATATATGTTGCTAACAGTGAAGCTCATAAGCAACATAACTTATTGCCGGTTTTTGTAGTATTGTTTTAAATTTATCTCATCAGTGTATAAGACTGTGTTGTAGTGTGTGTGTGTTTTTGAGGGTTTATGTGTCATTTTCAGCAAAAGTGAGTTGTTTTGAGTGGAGAGCTTCATTTTGACCTGAATATCGGAAGTTTGGGGAATTGAGTTAGAAGTTATGGATTTGTGTTTAGAGTTTCACAAAAAAGAGGCATAATTTCAAGAAATGCGTTTAAGCAACAGAGAAAAACTGTAAATGCAATATTTGTCAAATGCATAGACGTTTCAGAAATGTTTTCATGATCATCATACAGGTTTTTTTTTTTATTTTTTTTTTATACAATCGCTATAACATTTTTTTTCAATACTTCTAACAATTTTCCTAAACTCTTAACGCACCAACAACACACAACTGACAAGACAGTTAATTTCATGCTCAAAATCACACATTGGAAACTAAACTCCAACACTAATTTTCAAATTACAAAAATACACTAACACAATACACTACATCTACCTAAACACTGCAAACACGTCTCAAAATCAAATTATTATTCCAAAACACTAACACATGTTCTCTTCCAACAGGAACATTTAGTCAGTCATAGCACAACATCATAAAAACACTAACATCAGATGGAATCACAGAAACTGCACTGTTTTAAGTGTTAGGTCTGACCTTATACAATAGACAGTAGATTGCATTGATCATAGATTGTGTTTTACACTACAGTTTCTTTTTGGGTTTAGTAAATGCATGTATTTTGTTTATTTTGCTGCAGAAATTCAATTAAAAAAAATTGAATGACCCATCTCAGAGTAGCTTTATAGAATGAACAGTTTATGGGGGGGGGACAGAGACAGAATTACTGCATTTAAATATCAATAAATATGTTTTTATCAGTGTTTTTTGATAAACATGACTCAATATAACAGTGTGACTACAGTAAAAAAGCTTTTACTGTTATAAAAACACAGACTTGTGAGCATTATTGGAACTTGTTAGAATAAACCCAAAACCTTGTCATCACAGAATCTGACCAATGAGAATAAAGTGTGCCGTCATCAAGGCTTTCACAGCCGATTTAGAGCAACTGCAGCGCCTGATCTAGGCGGCTGGTCTCATTTTGCTGCACAGCACTTTGATGGCACATGAGATCATAAGGTGGCTGCAGCGCGAATCAAAGTTGGACAAATTTTTTAAACAGAATTCATTGTTTTTTTTGTTAGGCGGCAGCTGATCTTTGCCATGCCGCATGAAGTCGAACAAGCCTAAAGATACAGATACATTTACACTGTCATTTAGCAGACGCTTTTATCCAAAGCGACTTACAAATGAGGACAATGGAAGCAATCAAAATAAACAAAAGAGAAATGATATGCAATTGATATAACAAGTCTCAGTTAGTTTAACGCAGTACACATAGCAAGGTTTTTGGTTTTAAGGTTTTTTTAAATTATATAATAAAAAAGAAAACGGATAGAATAGAAAAAGAAGCAAGCTAGTGTTAGAGGCCTTTTTTGCTTTTGTTAATTGTATAATAAATAAAAAGAAAAGTAGATAGAATACAAAAATATATGAAAAGCTAGTGTTAGTATTTTTTTTTTTAAAGAATAGAATTAGAATAGAGAGTGCTAGAGTTAGAGGGTCAAATAAAGATGGAAGAGATGTGTTTTTAGCCGATTCTTGAAGATGGCTAAGGACTCAGCTGCTCGGATTTAGTTGGGCAGGTCATTCCACCAGGAGGGAACATCTAATTTAAAAGTCTGTGAAAGTGATTTTGTGCCTCTTTGGGATTTCACAAAGCGACGTTCACTTGCAGAACGTAAGCTTCTAGAGGGCACATAAGTCTGAAGTAATAAATTTAGGTAAAGGGGTGCAGAGCCAGTGGTGGTTTTGTAGGCAAACATTAATGCCTTGAATTTTATGCGAGCAGCTATTGGTAGCCAGTGCAAATTTGTAGCGTAGCCACATAGTAGCAGGCATGTGTATATGTTCATGTGAGTATCATAAATGTTATTGCCTACATGTTAAATGTATTGTCCACTTTCTGTCTGGTATTACCCCATTATGATATGTGTGTGGTCTGTGTGTTCGCGCTCGCGAGATGTATACCGGAAACCCCGCACTCCTGGGGGTGTGCCCGGAAGCTCCTCTCAATGTTTTGATTTTTGAACTGGTAAAAGGGCGGTCAATTGGTCAATACACTTGGGCAAATTGATACTTTATTCGGCTGTCTGACTCCCTTTTAGTAGATAGTGTTGCCTTATAAGGGTTTCCCTTGCTTTGTTGTGTACGGTTGTTTGTTACTAAAGAACGCCTACTGTTATATAGTGGTGGCCCGTACGGAGATGCTCTGTTTATGGTTTACTATCTTTTCAAATTTTGTAAATATGGAGAATACAGATGAAAATGTACAAGCCCCTATTGCAAATACCGACATTTCAATCTGTAATATGGAAAATGTTCATGATTCTGTTATCCAACAACAAGATAACACAGACAATGAGGTTGTTGCAAACTTTACGGCAGGCCCATACGTCACTAGACGTAATCCCACAGCAGAAATTACATCTATGCTCAGTTCATTGTACATTTCAGATGATGACAGTCTGATGATGATGATGATGAAAGCTGTATGATAAATGTGGGTGGTGTACGGAGTATGCAAACAGACATAGATCAGGTTAAGGTGGATTTATTGGCCCTTAGCTCACAAGTACAGTTTCTAAAACAAGATTTTCAACAGTCTATTGACAGTGCAATTAACCGGGAGAATAGTTTTAGAGAAGCAGTGGACGCTAGCTTTGCAGAAATAGAGGAGTATGTCCAGAAGTCGCAGGAGAAGCTGGAGAATGCAGTTACGGACTGTTTCCTGAGACGTGAGGCAAAATGGGAGAGTCAATGGAAAAAAAAACTCCGGCTCACAAGTACTCCCACTATTGCCAGGCTGCAGGGCTACACTCCAGCTACCTCCTACATATCCTCAGTCTGCCTTCCAAAAAACCCCATTGCCAGCAGTGTCAATGTACTACCACCTAATAACACCTATACCATCAGTTCTGTTGCAGCCCCCCAATCAGCAGGTGGGACCACGGCTCCATATGTGGCAGGATCCTCGTCCTTCTGCGCTCGCCCTCCGATACGCTTGGAGTTTCCCTCCTTGGATGGTGCTGGTGATATGGCGGACGTTCTCAACTTCATAGAGCAGTGTGAGAACTTCCTCAGCCTCAGGCACCTCTCCTCGGAACCTTGAGTTCAGTGTTGAGTGGACCTGATCTGAGCTGGTGGAAGGCAGAGAAAATAAAGGCTACTGACTGGAAGTCTTTCAAAGAGGCATTTATGGATGATTCCAGATGATTACCTTACAGAAGTGGAAGACAAGCTGAGCTCCCTCGTGCAGCAGCCATGACAACGCCTGAGAGATTTCGCTTACGACTACTGAGCTCTCTGTCTCAAGTGGAAGCCTGAGATCTCAGAGGAGTAGCTGGTGAGTCGTATACTTAACAACATCAACCCCAGGATCGCTGGCTGCTTGAGAGGGATGGTGAACGCTATGGAGCAGTTAGTAAAAGTTGGATCTATGGTGGAGAAGGACTGCCTAGGAGCTAAAGACTACTGGCAGATGGTAGGAGGGCAGATCAACAAAGATAAAGGTAACAAGAGAACAACAGAGAGGAGTAACCCTAAAAACCTGGCCGGACTTTCCATAGCACAACCCCATGCTGTCACATCATTGCTTCTAGTACCTGTCACCATCAAAGGGACAAATCAAGGCCGTACTGGATACAGACAGTACGTATACACTGATGCAAGAAAACCTGTGGAAACAGCCAGGTGGTGACACTCCAGTGGGCAGATCTGACTCCCCCAGCGATTCATCAAGGCAGATGGGAAAATTCACCAGGCTATGGACCAAGAAGTCAATACGGTACAACTGGCATGGAAAAGAGTATACGTTGAATACATATATAATGAAAAATTCTCACCTAGTCTTCCCTCCCATCGCTGACTTGGACTGCACAAGGGCCATTTTGGAAGTCGGGCAGAACCGTTATGCCCTAAAAACAGAAAGTGGCTATAATTACTACCTCTTTCTTCCTGCTGATATCACTTATCCTTAGGTTATCCTTTAAGAACAAGGCTGCTCATACTCCCTCAGCTGCTACAGTAACCCTCTATTACGCCTTACCACCTGCAAGGAACCTTCTAACACTGAGCCGGGTGTCTTCCGCTAATGGGCCTGTCTATGACACAGACCATCTGGAGGAACTGCAGATGCTCATTGCCACCTGGCCTCGCACCACTGCCTGCGTCCTAGGGAAAACGGATGTGGTTCAGCATAAAATCATCTTGTCTGATGATATCCCTATAAAGTCAAGAGCGTACAGAGTATCTCCCTGCAAAAAACAGATCACTGAAGCTCAAGTTGACCAAATGCTCAAGGACCATATCATAGAGCCATCCTTCTCTCCATGGTAATCTCCTGTGGTGCTCGTCCCCAAACCTGACGGCTCCTACAGATTTTGACTCAACAGCAAGGCCATGCCTGATGCTTACCCAATCCCATTAATACACGATATCCTCAAATTCATGGAAGGCGCCTCCTGGTTCAGTACATTAGATCTGCAGTCAGGATACTGGCAGGTGGAAATGGAACAACAGAGTAAAGAAAAAGCAGCCTTTCTTACCACCAAAGGTTTATTCCAGTTCCGGTCTATGCCGTTTGGTCTTCGGAATGCCACTGCCATGTTCCAGCGGCTCATGGAGAGAGTGCTTGCTGAGCTGAGAGGGAAATTCTGTTTTGTTTACATTGACGACATCATTGTGTATTCATCGTCACTTGAGCAGCATGTCCTACATCTTAATGCAATCTTTCAAATACTCATCCAGGCTAATCTCATGCTTAACATGAAGAAATGTCACTTCTTCAAAAGGCAGCTGAAGTTCCTGGGACATAATGTCACTGAAAGAGGAGTGGAGGTCGATCCAGAGGAAAAAATAGCGGTCGCAGACTTTCCACCCCCTACTGACATCAAAACACTGCAGCAGTTTCTGGGACTGGCTGACTCGTACCATAAGTTCATGCCACACTTTGTGGACATCACAGCTTCTTTGAATCACCTGAAAAGGAAGGGAGTAAGATGCGAATGGACCCCTGAATGTCAGGCTAGCATGGACACCATTAAATAGGTACTACAACACCCACCTGTCCTGGTGCAGCCCGACCTCAACCTGCTGTTCCAGGTGTACACTGATGCCAGTGACGTGGGCTTGGGAGCCATACTCAGCCAGTAAGCGTCCGCAGGAAAAAGAGTGGTGGCTTACGTGTCCAGGACCTTAAGGGGAGCTGAAATAAATTATTCCACCTCAGAAAAAGAGTGTCTAGCCGTGGTATGGGCTGTGGAAAACTGGAGGCATTACCTGGAGGGGAGACATTTTGATGTCTACACTGATCACGCAGCCCTGGCTTGGGCATTTAACTGCCCCAAAACCACCTCACGGTTGACCTGATGGACACTTTGGCTCCAACATTTCGACTTCCAAGTCCATCATAGGAAGTGGTGTCTCAATCTTGGGCCTGATACGTTATCTAGAGCACACCAACCAGCGAAAATTGAAGAAGCAGCCTGTTGTATCATAACTACATCTAAACACTCATTGGACATTCCTCATACTATGGATGAAATAGCACAAGCCCAAAGCATTGACAGCATCATCACTCATTTGCAGCCCAAGAAGAAAGACCAAAATGTTCAGGACTAGCAGATTTCCTTTGAGGAACACCAGGGGTGGTGTACCGCAAAGTCCCTTTAAAAAACAAAGGAGAAAAGTTCCAGTTAATGGTGCCTCAAACCCTTATACCGGGGTTCTTACACTATTGCCATGATAACCCTCTGGGGGGACATTTGGGAAGACTAAAAACACTGCTGAGACTGCTAGAAGTTGCATGGTGGCCCACGGTCCGCAAAGATATATGGCAACATGTAAAGAAATGTGAAGTCTGTCAGAAATACAAACCGGAAAACACCAAACTGTGTGGCTTCCTGCAGCAAACCATCGTAACAGAGCCAGGACACACACTGGAGATGGATTTCATGGGGCCTTTTCCACAAAGCAGGAAACAAAATACCTTCCTGCTGGTTATTGTGGATTACTTTACCAAACGGGTAGAGTTATTTCCCCTCAGAGATGTCAAGACTCAAAAGGTAGTGAAAATTCTTAGGGAAGAGATATTCACTTGTTGGGGGGTTCCCAAATTCCTCATCTCCGATCGAGGTCCACAGTTCACCTCCACCATCCTATCAGAGCTCTGTAAAACATGGGGAGTCATTCATAAACTCACAACAAGCTACCATCCACAAACAAATTTAACTGAAAGATTTAATCAGACATTGAAAACCATGATTGCATCCTATGTAGGACAATATCATCAGGCCTGGGACCAGTGGTTACCTGAATTTCGCTTTGCCATAAATACTCCCCTCAGGAGACCACCGGCAAAGCACCAGCTGAGCTTATGCTGGGTAGGCAGTTATCAGGTCCACTGGAACGTCTAATCCACCATCCACCTGCACCCGACCAGGTCGCATACAACCTACTGGAAAAACAGAACAGTATGGCAGAAGTAATGGAGAATGGCTGATCAACAAACCATATTATAATACCTGGTGAAAAGATGCGCAGTTTCAGGCAGGAGATCTAATCTGGGTGAGATCCCATCCCCTCTCCTCTGCCACCAACAAATTTTCTGCTAAGCTAGCGCCCAAGTGGGAGGGACCAGCTAAAATAATAAAGAAATTAGGGCCAATAAATTACACTGTGTGTTGGGGTAGTCCACCTAAAACAGACAGTCTAAATGTGGTTAACTTGAAGCGCTGGTACGGGCACTCTCCTCAGGCGCCGTTGGCTGGGGGAGGGGTCTAAGTAGCATAGCCACATAGTAGTAGGCAAGTATATATTTTCATGTGAATATCATTGCTTATTTGCCTACATGTTAAATGTATTGTCTACTTTCTGTCTGGTATTACCCCATTATGATATGTGTGTGGTCTGTGTGCTTGCGCTCGCAAGATGTATACCGGAAACCCCGCACTCCTGGGGGTGTGCACGGAAGCTCCTCTCAATGTTTTGATTTTTGAACTGGTAAAAGGGCGGTCAATTGGCAATACACTTGGGCAAATTGATACTTTATTCTGTTGTCTGACTCCCTTTTAGTAGATAGTGTTGCCTTATAAGGGTTTCCCTTGCTTTGTTGTGTACGGTTGTTTGTTACTAAAGAACGCCTACTGTTACACAGTGGTGGCCCGTACGGGGACGCTCTGTTTATGGTTTACTATCTTTTCAAATTTTGTAAATATGGAGAATACAGATGAAAATGTACAAGCCCCTATTGCAAATACCGACATTTCATTTTTGAACTGTACAAGGGAGGTCGATCTGCATTTTAGGGAGAGCGGTGTGTGAAACAGAGTCTTGAATGAGTTAGGTGATTGCCCAACGCACGAATTATTCTCTCTCCTGGCTTTTTTGGATTATTGACGAGCGATCTCACTGTAGAGTATTATTTTTTTGGAGGTTTTTCCTTGTGGAATGCTTTCCGGTGAGGACAGATAGCGCTGATGTATGGACTGCTCATAGTCTCTCCATCGCCGGTGAGCCTGATCTGAACTTTGTATATATGATGAACTTTGGGACTTGTAAACACACACAAACTCTCACATCCACACACCTACATTGACCTTTGAATTGTGAACTATTGTATATATGATTTGTAAATACACTTGGGCAAATTGATACTTTATTCAGTTGTCTGACTCCCTTTTAGTAGATAGTGTTGCCTTATAAGGGTATCCCTTGCTTTGTTACTAAAGAACGCCAACTGTTACAAATTGATAAACAGAAGTGTGACGTGCATTCTTTTTGGCTCATTAAAAACTATTCTTGCTGCCTCGTTCTGGATTAATTGTAAAGGTTTGATAGAACTGGCTGGAACACCTGCCAAGAGAGCATTGCAATAGTCCAGCCTGGACAGAAGGGCCTGATCTTCTTGATGTTGAATAAAGCAAATCTGCAGGACCGGGCAGTTTTAGTAATGTGGTTTGAGAAAGTCAGCTGATCATCAATCATAACTCCAACGTTTCTGGCTGTTTTTGAAGGAGTTATGGTTGATGTGCCTAACTGAATGGTGAAATTGTGATGAAACGATGGGTTTGATGGAACCACAAGCAGTTCTGTCTTGGCAAGGTTGAGTTGAAGGTGATGGTCCTTCATCCAGCAAGAAATGTCTTTTAGACAAGCTGAGATGTGAGCAGCTATCGTTGGATCATCAGGATGGAATGAGAGGTAGAGTTGAGTGTCATCAGCATAGCAGTGATATTAAAAGCCATGTTTTTGAATGACAGAACCTAGTGATGCCATGTAGAGAGAGAAGTGGTTCCAAAATCCGAGCCCTGAGGCACCCCAGAAGTTAGATGTTGCGACTTGAATACCTCACCTCTCCAAGATACCTTGAAGGACCTATCTAAGAGGTAAGACTCAAACCACTGGAGTGCGGTTCCTGAGATGCCCTTTGCCAATAGGGTTGACAAGAGGATAGATCCAGCAAGATAAGTATTGAAGATTTGGAATCCGCTCTTGCAAGTTTTATGGCTTCAACAACTGAGAGCAAGGCAGTCTCGGTTGAATGTCCACTTCTGAAACCAGACTGGTTGCTGTCGAGGAGGTTGTTCTGTGTGAGAAAGG
>JAFVLL020025906.1:0-12308 GCA_021397915.2 Tor tambroides | reverse complement strand
AAAATCCTGGAATGTTTTCTTCAAAAACCTTAATTTATTTTCGACTGAAAAAAGAAATACATGAACATCTTAGATGACATAAAGGTGGGTCAATTATCGGGATATTTACAACTAAATAATTGGGGGGAAATAATTGCTTGAATTATTTAAAAGAATCGTCATGAAAATAGTGTCAAAATGCAAAAACAGTCCAAACAACAGGAACATATATGGGGTGGGGGGGGGGTGAAATATGACCTAGGCATTCCCTTGCTGTTTCCCCCTCAAGGTTTTCGATCCTGTTCAAGTGATTGATGTCACAGGTCAGCTGATGGGTGAATGAAAAAGAATATGTCTCATAATGTTTGGGCTCCTCCAGGCTGAAACCTTAGAAATATCCCAAACTGACCATGTGAAATTCTTGAGGTCATTAAAATCTCCATCTAAAGTGAGAGAGGCCACTTACGGCAACTCAGCACTGCTCACTCAGCTACGGGAGAAGAAACTGCACTGTTTTCTTATAAAATCATTATACAGAGGTACCGCATCAATACCATTGCTTGTGTCAATTTGTTGTTGTCTAAGGAGGTTGAGTACTTCCTCTAGTTTCGCTTTTTTCTCGGGAGAAAATACAAGCCACTGTACAGTACAGAAGAATAATGAACCTTTTGTAATTACTGTTAAGGTAAGTGGGTATTTTGTCACGAGCCCCTCACATTCCATAAGCACAGCAACTTGAGCCAGCACTGTCCCCTGAGCCAATGAACATGGTGGAAGATACAAATGAATGCTCAACCTCACAAACAGAGAGATTCATTATCTCCTTGTGTTGTCTGGTGTTATTTAAAGACTGAAGAGTGATACATTGTTAGCACGGCAATTCAGCAACCCAGCTAGAATAGAAAAACAACAGGAAACACTAAACGCAGCTGACCTGTTCTTCGAACTGACAGTTTCTTTGTCCGTGACTATTACCCGTGAGCCCTAAGATCAGTGGTGACAGCGAGACAGCGGGGGGCCGAGGGAGTCCACCTCTTTCCCAGAATTTTCCCTGAACCTAGCGTGAGCTTAGGGAAGAAGAATGCCATCAAACTTATGCAGTGATTAAGATCTCTTCCTGCTCAATGACAGATCCCGTAGCCAAGTAACGTCAATACAGCCTGGAGCACAGCCAAGCTGTCACTGATGCAGAAACTCAAACTGAGGGGTATGCTGCACCCCTGATCAGACGGGCAACTTCTGAGAGCTGCCTCGGAAAGGTTATGCCCACAGGCTATGAATTACCAAATGCTGTGAAAACCAGACAAAACTCAGAATGATCATGAAAAGAACAGGGCACAGAGTCAACAAAGAGTGATCAAACCTTTCTGACATAAGATCTGATGTGCTCTCATCCAAATCGAGTTAATTATCTTAATCTTTAAGAGGTGAGAATATTTGGGCAGTCTCAAAGAGTATTGGGACGCTTTAAGCTCAGTGGGATTTTTTGTCTATACAGTGAAAGTCAATGGGGTCCAATGTCTTTCATAATATGGACAAAAACAACTAAAATATTCTTCAAGCCATACAGGCTTACAACAACATGGGAGTCAGTAAATGGTGACCATTTTCATTTCTGGTTTAACTACCCCTTTATCTATGAGCATGCTGGACTATGTTTGACAACCAGAAAGGGTCCAAATACTTGTAGAGTTGTATCATTTAAAACAGTGGTTCTGGTTCTCAACCTTTTTGACTTGAAGGCTCCCCCACTGTCCAACAAAATATTCAAAGTTTCACAGAAACTTGGAGTGAGTACATTAACCACAACTGTTTTGTGTTTCCTTACATTTTAATAACTATATGCTCTTTAATAAACAGTAGTTGGGAATTTTAAAAAATAATAAATATTTTGTTTAGATCTTGATTTTATGTGGGGTTTTTTGGCATTTTAATTAGATTATACAATCTAATTTAAATAATTTAAAGTCATCCTGCAGCCCCTTATAAGTTTGCTGAGGCCTCCTGGTAGAGAACTACTGATTTAATACCTTTAATTTTTTTTTTTGGTAAAATGTTTTGCATCAAAGGTGTGTTTGGTGTTCTTTAAAGTCACTGGTGTCAAAATTATTCACATTCATTACTCAGGTAGAAGTATAGATACTAGGGTTTAAAAAGACTTCTGTAGAAGTTGAAGTATCAACTCAAGCTTTTAATCAAGTAAAAGTATAAAAGTACTGGTTTCAAAACTACTTAAAGTATAAAAGTAAAAGTAATGTAAGGGGAAAAAATGCCATTAAGGACAAAAGCTTAGGCCGCGCCACAGGGGCCTATTGTGCACTACCCCACTTCCTCAAAAAAACATTTTTCTAAAGGCCATAATGACTATAATGTTATATTAAAATGTTAATGTTGTAAAATTTGGGATGCACTAGGCTACCTGTTTCAGCCGCATATATGCCCATTGAAAATGAACGCATTTTAGTACAATGCAAATACATTAAAAAACCATATATGTGTACTACTGAGCATAGGGATGCACCGAAATGAAAATTCTGGTCAGTTTCGAACAAAATGAAACACTGTGCCGAAGGCCGAATACCGAACACGGCCCCCCATGTAGGCCTATTTTGCCATTTTCTTTTCACCATTGCATAAATTAAATAGCCAAAATGTGCTTTTTACTGTTTTGCCCTGCTTTTCAAATTAAAAAATCAATTACAAAACAACAATTTAAAAATATTTACTTAACACTGAACATTTTTTAACATTCTATCAGACATTATACTAACAAAGCACAATTTAACTTAAAATTAATAAGTTAGTAAAATAATATTTTTTTTGGCCATTTTTGAGACCCTCTTCTTGAATCAGGCATGTATTTTTTTTTTTTTTTTATTGTAAAAATAAATGCAGCCTTGCTGAGCAGAAGAGACTGCTGTTAAAACATTACAATATATTACAGATCCCAATTTGAACACTATGTGTGAATGTTATAATAAATGTATAGAGCTGTTGCAGGGTAATTATTATTATTATCATTATTATTGTCTTATTTTTTTTATTTTATTTTACAGAACAACAGTAAAATTCCAATACTAACATTTATGAATGTTGATGGAGTTGTTGCTTTTTCTTTTTGCTTTTTTTTCTTATTTTATTTTGGCAGAAACCCGCAGGAAGATCTTAGTGTTTCTTTTTGTTGACAACAGCATGCAGATATTTAAATGATTCTCATTACGAATTTAGGAAGATGTTTGTCGCACATATCACATTGTCACGTCTTTAAAAAAATTATAAAAATGTTATGAGCAAATGACGAGTAACAGTGTTTTAGCGCAGATTTTCCTCGCTTTGGACTTTGAACCCTGGCGCCGTGATCTCGTGAAGCTGTTTGAATGCATGAAATTCGTGCATGTATTTGAAAACATAACATTCTGCAGTTTATTTACTAATCGTTTGAGGCCATTTCGCGATTTCAATCATCACAGTAACCAGCAACAACCACCTCTTCCTCTTCTCATCGGAGACATGAGATGCAGCGCTAAGCAGTCTCTCGCTGTCGGTGCTTCGTGCTTGTAATGATTTTTGCGTCTTTCTCTGGCAGTTTTAAATACTTTCACACTGCAGACGTGTTTGCTGCATTAGTGCGCGCCTCTGTTTGATCACGTCACGTCATTGTTCGGTACAATTTATTCGGTCTTTTCGCTAATTCGGCCGAACACCGAAAGAGGTTTTTTTTTGCTATTTTCGGCCGAACAATTTCGGTTGCCGAACATTCGGTGCATCCCTAACTGAGCATTAACATGTGTTTCATGGAGCGGAAGATATGATGACTAGTTGCCTATAAGTATTGTAATGGTGCAAAAAGTCAAACTTCAGAGGCATGTCATCAATAACCACTGGTGTCAAAGGGATGTATAAGGGTTGGCTGGTCATCCTGGCTACCAACCTCCTCGCTGGTGCTTGGTTGGGACATTTCGCTCGAGTTCTCTTCTTGAGTCTCTGCCACGGACGTCTTCGTACTTGGCTACATACGTCTGCTATGTCCAGTGTTGGGGGTAACGAGTTACAAAGTTAGTATAGCCTACTTATCACAACAATCGCGTTGTCAATCGCAAACGCTAATTTATTCAAACGTCTCTCTACCGAACTACCTACTGTAGCTTAATTTGCGGAGGACGAAGAGAATTGCACCCGTTTGATAAATGAGCCAGTAGTGGAGAAATAATAACTTGTAAGAAATAATATTTTTTGAGTAACGACCCCAACACTGGCTATGTCCTTGCTGGAGTGTGACGTGATTTGTGTCATGTGCAGGTGCGATGGATCGCGTACAAACCAATAGGGTGTCGGAATGGTATGTTTATACTTCTCATCCAACCACAATCAAATTCACTCTATCCGGATGGCGCGATTTATCTGGATAGGTTTTATTTATTTATTTTTTTTTTTGAACGATGACAAGCCGGAATGAAAACAAGCCGAAATGAAATAGGAGTAACGAGGCTATTTTTAAAATGTAAGGAGTAGAAAGTACAGATAATTGCGTGAAAATGTAAGGAGTAGAAGTAAAAAGTCGGCTGAAAAATAATTACTCCAGTAAAGTATAGATACCCAAAATTTCTACTTAAGTAAGGTAACGAAGTATTTGTACTTCGTTACTTGACACCTCTGTTTAAAAGTAAACACTATGATAATTCCTAATGCAGTGACAGTCATACATTTTTTCCAAATATTTTTTTTTTGCCACTGTACCTGGTAACTTAAGTAAAAAAATGCACAGTCACTTATATTTGCCATGGTATGAATGGTATGTTAGATCAGTTACAGCTACAGAGGATTCTGGATGGAGGTTGTAGTTCACAATACCACTCTTATCAGTTCTGGCTTCCCTTTTTTACACCTCCACTGGTTAAACAAACACATGGAACACAAAGGACTACATGCAGCCAAGTAAACACACAGAACATGCCTTCACACATACATAAATTTACGCATACTGAACATGAAGCTTGCTTTGTTCTGGCACTGAAGGGTATTTGGCCCTGTAATCCTTAGCAGTTTACACTGAGCACACATTCATCCATCTTTCTTGTCACCTCCTCTACAGGAGGCACCAGGTTTACCCTTTCTACTTGTAGTTGATCTATTATCCTAACAGTGCTCCTTGTGATATAATTTCCTCCAACAGAAGTTCTCAAGTGATTACATGTAACTCACTGTCTCAGTTTTGACGTTCTCCATGCAGGGCACATGTGATATGTTTTTACAGTACAGCTTTGCAGCACTGACAAAAATCTTTTTCTAGGTCTGGAGGGGTAGCAGAGGCTTTGCATATGGAATGTAACTTTGGCTCAGTTGTGTACTTAACACGCAAAAAATCTCTCACTACCACCACTTTTCAGAGGTTCAAAAAAGTACAGATGGCACAGAGCTTACAAAAGCACAAGGGCTCAATCTAATGAACTAAAGCAGAGAAAGTATTTTCAGCCAATTATTGCTTAAATCTTTTCTGGAAAATAACCCTTAGTCCTGCAAAATAAGGATACAGCTAACACAAATATGTAATAACAAGCCTTCTTGTCACAGGAGTTTAAAAGCATTCTAATCAGATCAAAGACTTTGTAATTTCATAAATCCGGTCCTGGCTTTGGTTCAAAATTCAAGACCATTGCATATACAGTGAAACTGAAAATATTATGAAACTATTATGACTGTTCTATGTGTTTTTATTTGGCTCAACAGCAGTAATAGGGGATTTAATTCAGTGCATTCAAAAGCTTTCAAGTATGAGCATAAACAGAAAAGTAAAAACATTTAAGGAAAAACATTTATTACATTATTGTTTATTAAATATCATTACATTTTTGGAGTTTCACACCACGGTTTTACTACATTTTTCTGGCTTTTGCACCCACATAACTTTATTTTGCTGGATATTATTTTAAGCAATAATGTTTTCCTGATAAATTAATAAAAGGAATTAATAATAAAAGATTATGGCAAACTACTTTATTTGCTTTTCAAAAATATATTCTTGTAATGATTCTTTTTTCTTCATTATATCATCGTCACTCTAACATTGTTAATTTAAGGAACTAAAAGTATGACCATCGTAGAAGATGTGTTTGTATACGTGAATAGCATTTTAATGTATTTCTAAATAAATCAATATATCCAGACAAAAAAAAATGACATTGACCATCACTGACAATTATCAATGGAAATATAGAAACTGCAGCTTAATTAAAAGAGAGGAAGCTTCTCAGCAATTGTTAAGATATCAAATATGACGCCTGAGTGGGCCAGCAGGCAAAAACGCAGACAGACTGATCTTGGCCTGAGAGGATAACAGCAGTAATTACACAGTTGTGAAAGTAAGACTGATAACAGAAAGGATAACCGGGAGAGATCAGGCCTCTGTATGTGTGCCCAAATGTGAGGATGCTCAGTATCACAATTCTGAAAATGAGTCACTAAATAAGCTTTGAAAACCCTTTCTCGTCAACATGAAGCTTTCATTTCCTTCCCATTATCATGCTCAGCCCCCTAGAGAGGACACACAGGATCTGACCTCTGCACTCAACCTCCAGTCCTTCACACAGTCTTATAGCCTCAGCTGTTAATGGCACTTTCACGTTCAAACATAATGCAACACAATTAATGTTTGCTATTCTGTAGTTTTTGATTCAGCTCAATTCCTCATGGAACAAATCAAACAACCACCTCATTTTTGGAAACAATTTCAAAGTGGACTACAACTGTGTTTACTACACTGCAGTGCATACAGGGAATTTGACAGTTGCTGGAAAGACAACATCTTTTACATTTGTATCTGGTCATTATTATTTACAGAGAAAGCATTAGATTGCTTGACAAAACTGTAGCTGGGGGAAGGGTTCTGACCAAAGCCACTTTGACAATCTATTGTCCAGAATCTATAAAGCACTGAAAGGAGTCCCATTACCCAAAGGTCCACTGAATGGGTGATTAGCATGTCTTCTAACACTGACCTTTCAGCCTCATTACCATCAGCCATCCTAGTGAGCACCACTAACTAGCGAACTTTCAAAAAGACTCTCAAAAGACATTTTAGTAATCATCTCCCATCACAACACCAACTAGCAATTCAATTAGAATGGCATATCCATTCTCCAAACCACTTGTCTCCCCTACAGCTGTGGAGTAGAAGGGCAAAAACAAAAATACATTTTAATAATGTCAAATCTAAAGGCTTGCAAGTGCATTGGAAGGGTTTTGAAAGTATAACAGTTATGCATGTGAAAATCATATGGAAATAGATTTCTCACAGATGCTTCTGAACCAAAGCACTCTGCTTTTCAGAACAGCATATGTTATGTGAAGTTATGTCACCATCACCTAGATGAATCCTGCTATTTAATGAGGAATGGTAATCAGCAGCTTTGAGCTGTGAATAACTATAGATTGCAAGTTACGATTAGACTATAACAGCAGCTATAGTGTTTAAGAGCACTGGAATGTTTCACTGCTTTTATCAATTTCAAAAGTCGAGAGCCTGTTTTCTCTCTCTCTCCAGTATCGCTCAGGAGAGCGTTTCCAACCCAGTCTCGTTAGAAAATGTAACTATTTTATGAGTTGACAATTCCATATGAATTTGTACAATGTAATTCATATGAAAACATACTCTTTTTTTCCTTAGAAAAAAACATGAGAATGATGGCCTGCCCCTACATAACAGTGGGATGTAAGCAGATACAAAAATGTATGAATGAGATTATACAAGTTTTTACGTATTAGTTACCCATTCACCAAAATGTTAAATAGTATTGCCATTGCCCATATAACAACGGAACTTGCTGCTTAACTAC
This sequence comes from Tor tambroides, assembly GCA_021397915.2. Classification (NCBI taxonomy): domain Eukaryota; kingdom Metazoa; phylum Chordata; class Actinopteri; order Cypriniformes; family Cyprinidae; genus Tor; species Tor tambroides. Next base: position 4,497 of record JAFVLL020025906.1, on the reverse strand, counting down.
TATAAAATAATGCATAACTGGAGAAATTGTCACAAAACTGTAGTAACTCTTTCGCACATCTGTTGTTCAAACCATAACACGTAACTGCCATTAATAACGTCATGCAGGTGGTGTAGCAATAACTTCAGCTCATTAATTGGTTCATGTTAGATTATTGCTCCAATCTCAGGTCATACAAGAAACTTCTAACCACAGGTCGAAGGCTGTAATTCCAATCATACAATTTTGCAAAGCTGTTTGCGAATGTTTGTTGGAACTATGGTTTCGGGAAACACAGAATTGTTGAGTCACATGCCTATGACTAACTCACAGCCATGCAATACTCATCACCACAGAACTTTTGCTTGTGTATGAAATTGCTTAATTTCACCTGCAGGTAGAAAATCAATTAAAAGTAAGTAAAGTAAAAAATTCCAGCCAAAGGAAACAATAATCAGCCTGAACTAATGAGAAAATTATTATTTTATGAGGTGGTGGCATGAAATTAAATAGTAAGATGTGATTCATACATAAACATAAGGTCTTTAGGGGAAAAAAAAGTAAGCAAGAAGGTCCACTATATCAGTAAGGTGTAAGCAGATTATAAGCAAATGTATGAATGAAATTGAGCAAATTCTTATAAATTAGACACCAATTTGCCAAAATGTAAAACAGCGATGAACTTCCATGAATTTGTGTTATAAGCACCATATTGTGTCAAATCAAACTATTAACACTATTATCAACACAGAGTCATATATAAACCTTCTTTTGTTATAAGATAAAATGTCTGCACAGATTTCAGTAAAAATGTATTTTATTGTAATAAATTACTGTTGAATTTAGTAAAATCCTTACCGGTTCTGACAGTATACTAATGGAGAACCACACTTTCTCAAATAACCTGAAAAAAAGTTTCACTTCTTATTCATTTAGACCCTTTAGAATACAAACAACACACTTCCCTGACATTAAATTACCACGGCAACAAGTTTCCGGCAAAATACCACAATTATTAAAAACACTGCTAATTAAACTAGAACAACTTGATAAGTGCCACCACTGCCACCTAATTCAAAGAAAATAACCAAAATGACAGAAATACGCCGACGCTGCTTACACTGTTTAAACTTCAAAAGAGTCCCCATAATAATGTCTTATTTTACTTTAGTAACTGCAGCAGATATGGCATTTTGGTGGAAACTCTGGTCACCATGGTGAAGTGTTGCAGTTGAGGGTTCAGACAGTGTTCTAGTTAACCTTTACACATGATACGGAAAAGTTGTTTGTATTTTTAATCCAGCATTTGTCCATTAAGCAGTAGCTGTGGGTTTTAAAGGATTAATGACCCCGCCGAGAAGTTTCTTTGATCCGGACTCACCTGAGACACCAGCGGGATGAGTGTTTGCTCCACCGACCGAGTTTGGATCTCCAGCCCGCAATCAAAGTTCCCACCGCCGCACGGAGACGAAGCCATTCTCGCCGATCCGACCCCCACGAGTGCTCACGACAACACTGAGTTTGCTAGGAGTCTCTCAATGCTGCAAGCGCGTGTTTGGTTTAGTTTAAACCAAAAAAACCCTCCGTCTGTTCTCCACTATATTCCACACGCGTCTGAGTGAAGGACTGTTCATGTACATGCAATATACCAAACTACAACCACAGGACTGACTGCTGCAGCCACTGGCGAGTCAGTATCAGAGAGAGAGAGAGAGAGAGAGAGAGAGAGAGAGAGAGAGAGAGAGAGAGAGAGAGAGAGAGAGAGAGAGAGAGAGAGAGAGAGAGAGAGAGAGAGAGAGAGAGAGAGAGAGAGAGAGAGAGAGAGAGAGAGAGAGAGAGAGAGAGAGAGAGAGAGAGACAATATGTCTTTGCCTACCACAATATGAGGGACAGAGTGTCTCTGTCTCACTAAACTTTTCATTTTGACTTTCTGTTCATTACTGCTTTTGCCATTTTCACTTTTATCATCACATTTTGTCTTTCTTTTTCAATTATTCACGTTATTAGGCATTAGGTTTGCAGCTCTTAGAGTAGGCTATATCTGTTCACATTAGTCTTATCTAATGTACTCAAAATTGGACAATTAGCTAATAATAATATTAAATCATTAATAATATTAAAATGATTACATTTCCCAAAAATGTATTGTTTTGTTTTACTCTATAAAACGTCTTAACAACAAAAAAAGTAATGATCATATTTTAATCTTTTGATAACCCTAGTTGTATTATTTTATGGTAGTGTTTTTACATGTATCATTGTTTACTACATATAATATTATACATTAAATTTATTACATATATATTATATTTTATATCATATTATATTATAGCCTATTATATTATATTATATTAAAAATGTGACAAAATGTTTTACAAAGTTTCTCATTTAATATTATATATATATATATATATATATATATATCTACACACACACACACACACACACACACACACACACACATTTCCAAATACTAGTCTACCTGGAATCTGCTAAAAATAGACCAAAAAATATGACATGGGCATTTCCAAATTTTTGTCCAATAAAATCTAATGATTTTTACACAATCTGGCAACATTTGAAAAATTTCAGCACAATTTTCATTGTACACAAAAGCTGCAAAAGGTTCGGTAATATAAATGTACAGTTATTTGTCAGCCCAATACAGCACATTAAACTAAAATCACTGAGAGCAGTTTGAACTGAGAGCTGGGTTGATGGGTTTCACTGCCTTGCAAAAGTTTTTCACAACACATGCTGCAAATGTTCTGATTTGAATTATTAATCCCATAACTAAGGTGTATAATGTATTTCCACACATCTCACACAAGCTCAACAACTGCTGCCGTGCATTTCTGTAGTGCTGCTGAAGCAACAATAGTCCATTTATTAAATGCTAATTGAAGTTACTAATCTCATCACAAATGCAGACCGTGCCCCAAATGTCTCAGCCTGTGATTTCCTCAGTCTCTTTAGAATGAAATGGGGCGATTTGGCGTTGCTCAACTGTTTGCAATGAGCTGTAAACCTCTTCTGCCAGCTTCTAAAATGTTATGTTTGGGATGGACATCTTGTCTGAATGGGGACAGTCCATTCGCAAAAGCTGTGAAAGCCTATAGTATATCATTAGTGGTGTTCAGATGGCTAGAATGTGATTCCTCCTGAGATTTCATCAGTTGAATTAGCACTGACCTACTTCTCAGGAGATTAACAGCAAAGTTACTTCAAGTACTGTATACGAAAGGTTATTTAAAGGGATAGTTCACCAAAACTTAAGAATTCTGTCATCATGAAGTTCTTTCTCCTGTGGAACACAAAAGAAGATATTCTGAAGAATGTTAGACCTTTTGAGCTCCATCTTTAAATAATATATGCCTCTAACCATAAATGTTCCTGAAATGTGTGAACTGAGCTGTTAGTGTAATGTTCTCGAAGAAGTAACCAGCTTTGTTTAAGTGTATACAGCAGTAATTTAAGCTTCCAGGGATGTGTCTTTCCTCTGAGTCATGACTATCAGGTGACATGAGAACACTTCCTCAAACCAGAGCAGCTGGAGCAGTGGCCAAATAAACTCCAATACTGAACCACACAGGGACTGTGGGCCTCAAATGTGGTTAGTTGTTATCCAGTAAAAGTATAGAGGTCTACCACTTTGCACACTCAAGGCCAGAAAGCTGACAACAATGTCAAATGTTTCCTTCAATGGTACTTACAGTGCATGACTTAATTTCTTCTGCAGAACATAAAAGATTATATTTGAAGGACATTGGTAACCAAAGAGTTTCAATTCCCATTATACTGTATGGACAAAAAAATACAACTGAAGTCAAAGGGACACAAAATTGTTCAGTTACCAAGATTCTTCACAGTATCTTCTTTTATGTTTGGCAATGACAGTTTTGGAACAACATGAGGATAAGTAAATCATGACAGCATTTTCATTGTTGGGTGGACTATGCCTTTAAAGGCCACCAAAATGTGATCTAATCATTCTTTCTTTAGGTTTTTGCATATTACTTCAATATATCAGTATCTGATGAAAGACTGATATTGTGATACAGTAAGAAATTGGACTATTTATTCAGGCAGATTGTATTCTCTCTTCCTCTTTTTCAATTTTGTAGGTGTATTTAAAGGGTTACGTTTCTCTACTTAAAGTTGCACTATGAACAATTTCTTGTGTAAAACGATCAAAAGCCTATTATTGACCAAGTAAATAAAGAAATCACTGTTCAAAACTGTTCTTGCCTTTCCCATATTCAATATGCTAAGCCTACAACAATGCTTTAATACACTGCTCAAAAAAATTAAAGGAACACTTTTTAATCTATAGTATAGCAGTATAGCATCAAGAGTAGAGTATAGCATCAAGTCAATTAAAATTCTGGGATATTGATCTGGTCAGTTAAGTAGCAGAGGGGGTTGTTAATCAGTTTCAGCTGCTTTGGTGTTAATGAAATTAATAACAGGAGCACTAGATGGGCAACAATGAGACAACCCCCAAAACAGGAATGGTTT
>JAFVLL020025905.1:0-15001 GCA_021397915.2 Tor tambroides | reverse complement strand
AATGGTCAAGCCCCATCTTATCTCACAGATCATCTTACTCTACTTTCATCCTCCAGATCTCTAAGATCTTCTGACAGGGCTTTTTTAGCTGTCCCGCGTTCACGCTTAAAAACAAAGGGTGATAGAGCTTTTTCGATTGCTGCCCCCCGTCTTTGGAATCAACTGCCACTGGACATTCGCCTTGCACCTTCTATTACAACTTTTAAAATGAAGTTGAAAACATATCTTTATTCCCAGGCATTTTAATTTGATTTTATCTATGTTGTATTGTTTTACTGTATCATCTGTCTTTCTTATTTTATGTTTATCTTTGACTTTGTTCAGCACTTTGGTCAGCTCTGCTGAGATAAATGTGCTATATAAATAAACTTTACTTACTTACTTACTTACAGAAACACCACGAGCTGGCTTTGATGTAACATTCAAATAGATTAAAAAATAAAATGCATAGCAATCCATTCAGATGTCCTAAAAAAACTACATTTTTCAGTATGTCAGAAAAGCAATGTGGAATCAGCTGAAGATGTGCTGTGATGTGTCGTGTGCTTCCAGTGTAGACGGCTAGTGAACATTAGAATGAAAATATCACTGCACACATCTGCTGTAGAAACTGTTCAAGAGGCCGATGAGATGATATTTCTGTTTGTGTGTATTTTCTCACCACTGAGACGCGTGACTGTCCAGTTCTTCCTGACGTCGCTGGGTTGTAAAGGCAGCTCAAAGGAGAAGGGTCCAGCGTTGGGGTCCATGTCTGCATCCAGTGCTGTGATATTAATGCAGTTGTTCTCAGGTTTTTCACACATCTCTGCCTCTGGCGGGAACACCTCCGGAGCATTATCATTCATGTCCAGGAGAAGGATCTGCAGAGTCCCGGTGCTGCTGGCCGGAGGAATCCCTGCAGACCAAACAGACTCATGATGAACAGGAACATCAACAAACTGCCAGCAAACTCAAGATACCATGCATATCAAGATAAGGAGGGTGAAATACGTATTGCAATATGGGTCAATGCTGAACTAAAGTTCTCCTCAGCAGTATTTAGTATAGTATTGAATATATAGGGAATACACATCAGGAATTAACTGGTTGAAACTGGTTCTTTAGTAAAAAACTCGAGAACGAGAATTCTAGACTTGAGAATGGATTCTTTTCTATACAACACCAGCAGGGCTGTCAATTTTTTTCTTCTTCGAATTTCGAATATTTGTCGAATTTAAAATAAAAATCCACATTCAAATGCAAAATCGTCGCATTCAAATTTTAGGTGTGCGTCAGGCAGCTTTATCAGTGGCACACGAGATGCGACGGCGATGTAGGTGTCATTGCATTTTAATGCTTTTGTTAGCATATCCAGTTAAACCCACTGGATGAGGCGCTGCTGGTTGTTCATTCAAAATATTGCAGAAAAAGAGAACATCAATGCGGCGAAAATGTTTACGGCAAAACTGGAACCAAGCCGTTCACACAGAACACATATTTATCACATGTTCTATAGAGACATCCATCACCGCTGCACTCACGTCTCGCACAAGAGAGCCGCATGTTTAGAAAACCATGTAAAATTAATCTAAGTTCAAGGTAACACTTTATTTTAAGGTGTCCTTGTTACACGTTACATGTACTTACTATTATAATAACAACAAATTATGCATAATTACATGCAAGTAACCCTAAACAAAACTCTAATCCTAACCCTAACCATATAGTAAGTACATATAGTTAATTAGTATTACTCAGTACTTAAATGTATAATTACACTGTAAACCTTAAAATAAAGTGTAACCTAAGTTCAACTTTAAAAAAAAACTTATCTCAAAATTTTTTTGGTGGGTTTCTCTCCATCCCAGTTCATCTCATGTTTTTAAATGAAAAAAGTACTCTTTGTGATTGGTTTTCGGTCCTTTGTGTTCAACTATGCATACATGATGCTGTTTTGTTTCTAATTGTTTAAACAACTTAAGAAATTATATTTGATTAGTAAACATTATTTAAAACATTATGCACTTTTTTCAAAGATAGTCGTGTTATTTTATTGCTTTAATAAACTTGCATTAGTAATATAATGCGCCCTCTTGTGGCCTCAGGAGAGAAGCCAAAGGATTTTTTCCCCCCAACTGAAATTATGCCCTTTAAATTCTAATATAATTAGAATATTGATAATATTTAAATACAAAATTTGGATTTACTGTAGTTTTTCAGCCATTTTGACAGCCCTAAACACCAGTATCAAAAATACTGATTCCTCTGGATCGACTCGCCCAGAATTATTCTCAATAAGAGCAAGAATATGAATTAAGAAAGTAAAAAGTGAATTCTGATTTCTTGTTTACTTTAAATGATGCCATTAAAATCAGTACATTTTCTTGGTGTGGGTTAGTGTTAAAAGTTATTACTAAATCAAATGAGTTGTTTGCACTATTCAGCTGAAATATTCAATACAATGGTCATGTTAAAGTGTCATGAAACCCTGTCGTTCACACCTCAGATCTGAAAAATACTCAAGAAACTGGAGTGAAGTAAAAATATGGAAAAGTGGGAGTGTTGAGGGTGGGAAACAAACTTCCCAGCATTTTATTATTAGAAATAACCATTCTTAAGAAATGCCATTGAGTATTTTAACTGTTCAGAGTTATTGGTCAATAAGGAAAATGAGGATGGACTTTTTAAAAAGATATTTCATAGTATCTCATTTAGCAGCACTGGGTCCTACAGTCTCTGATCAAATGATATCAGTTTAACGCTCTTAAGCAGGGAGAATAAAGTCCATGTTGTGATCCATGCTGTGAATGTTGATAAATGCATCGTTGTTCCATTAAAAGCTTCTACAGACATATTTTCCATTTGTGTTGGTAGCAAAACATTGGCAGGGAAACTTGAACATACTGCACCGAAAAAATGCACACTTTTGACCCATATGTCTCCAACGACAAAAACAAGGGTTCAACAGATGAATCAATGCAAATATGCACTGTAATATTATCTCAATAATACAGACAGAAAACCATTCAAACAACAAAGACAGAGAGAGGATGTGTTCCATTCAGAAATGATCACACTATTCCCTTTTCTCTAACGAGTAGGTGGTGATTTGCCTCCACCTACTACTCCACCTATTTATTTTCATATTGAGAGTATTCATGAAAAAAAAATCTCATTTTACCATTTATTATCATTATTTATGTAGGATTGAATGAAAATATTTCTTTCTAAATCTGCTTTTTGTAAATGTCTATTCAATGCTTTTTTTCATCTAACCCAATAATGACTTCATCATTTGTTTTTTGTTTTGGGGGGGGGGGGGGTAAAGAAATACACAAACACAAGAAAACAAATCATTTTGTCGGTCAGCAAACATACCGCTGTCGATGGCGAGGAACATAGCTGTGTAGATATTGTCTTGAACAAATGGAGACTCTCTGTCTAAAACACCGATGGTTGTGATCCGTCCGCTCATGGGATCGATTCTCAGCCAGTTCGCAGGGTCAGACAGCGTGCTGTACCTAAGAAGACAGTAAAAGTGTTAAGATATACTAAAATAAAGGTTACATAAGATTTATATTCGTTACATGTATTTTATATTACTGTTTTCTACAAAAGTTAGTGTTGGTCCTTAAATACGATTGTTTGGACACATCTATAAGATACCAAATGATCTCTTAAAGTAGGTGCACAGTTCTTGGTTGTCTCTCCAGTATGTGTTGTTAATTTTCCTGAAACACGCGTGACTGATGCTTCACTCAGAGGTTTGTGTGCACCTGAGGCTCTGCTGCTCGAAGCGGTCTGGATCCTGAGCGGTGAAGACCGTGATCTCAGACTCGGCCGGCATGCCCTCCTGCAGACGGAGCACTTTAGGGTTGGGCTGGAAATACGGGCTCTCGTTGACATCCGTGACACGAATAGAGACGGTGGCTGTGGATTGACGGGGCAGACGGATGCCTTTGTCCAGAGGAACCTCATTTAGCGCCACCACCGTCAGCACAAATGATCTGTTGATCTCATAGTCAACAGACTGAAATAAAGATGGAAAAGAAAGTGAAATAAATAAATTGAATTGTATGAATCAGCAATGTAGTGTGTGTCCATCTAAAATTTAGAATATTATATTCTATTCTTGCCGTAGTTGTGTCACTTCTGAGAGTTTATGTCTAGCAGCTGATGCTCGTGCCATGGTTAGGTGTTTTGTGTCTGAGCGCATGGTTTTTCTAAATCCTGATCATATGCTCTTGGTCTTGTCTTTTTATAAGCAAACAGCAATTACACAAAAACATGAACTTTATCACTCAACATCTGTCTTTATCATGTTAATGCTGTTTTTATTAAATGCTCTGCACACCTAGTGAAATGACTATTGGTTCCACTGTATATGGCTGGAATGTCAAGAAACTCTCTTTCGGTTTCGTGTACCTTGTCGTGCGCTCATAACTCTAATGTGCGTTCAGCTCACGGCGTTGAGATCCTGACACTTGGTTCGGTGTTTCAGTGTTGGGATCCTGACATCCGTGATCTGTACACTTCTGTCACTTTGTTTGAACACATAAATTATGTTAAACTCACCATCTCTCACCTGATTATTCTGTTCTATTATGTGTGCTTTTCTAGCATGTAAAACTGCTCTGATGGCTTTGTGCAAACGGGGTACACATACAATTTTTTTTTTGGGCTGGCAATGTATTTACAGCTTTAAATTGCACACAGTTATATGCATCTTTAGAGCAACAGCATGCAGTCCATTTAGCCTGCCAATGCTCAGCATAATTGAAACCATTCAAGAGGAAAAGTATGGAGATTGTGATCCAGCTGTTTAGACACCGTGTATATTTTTGGATGAAAGGGCAGCTCTACACAAAACACCCATATATGGAAAACAAGCTCTCAAATGGCACTGATGTGGCAAGTGTTGGCAGGTAATTGCATCCTAGGCTAACAGGTGTGTGCTCCTCTGCATGTTTGGACCGGTCCTGATGTCAGTGGATCTCAATGGAGTGCTCTTCTTCTTCCTCAGAGTCAGTCTCTGAAACAATTAAGAGAGCAGTTTTTCTTTGGTGGCTCAGAATGTGTTGCTTTAGCCGGTTACTGTCCAGTCCTCCCATCCTTACTGATCAAACCCCAGCTCTGTCAGGCACCTCAGCTCCCTAAAGGTAGGATGAAGTACTGTGACAATCTTCTAGATCAGCAGCAATAACTGTTTGCAAAAATCCATGCCGATAGTTTTCCGGGTTGCGTCCGATGCTGGAGCAATTGAGAAGGGTCTGCTGTCGTTATACAGTGTGAGAGCGGCTTCTCGACGCAGAAATCACTGACACCTCTGCTGTTTGTTTTGACACGTGACACTGGCACAGAGCTGGAAACTTCAGATGCAGGTTTAAACGCAGCCCACAGAAAATCCTGCTGTGCCACAGAGCACCATTCACATAGTTTTCCATTACATTATATTTGTCCCAAATCACTGTTAATGCACTGTACATAATGACTTCACCCTGGGCTGGAAGACTGTGTATTGTGCATTTGTCAGCAAAAGATTTCTCTTTCTGTGGCTCTAATAAAGTATGCTTCATTTAGAAAGCTATTATATAGATTGCGCCTTCTCTTTCCCTTTCTTAGGGCCCAAGCCACTAAGGCGCAGGGCCCTATTGTTTTTCTAAGGATTATTAGGGCCCAAGCCACTAAGGCGCAGGGCCCTCTTGATCCCCTAAAGATTATTTATTTTTTTTTATTATTATTTATTTCGACTATCCGGGGGTTTTGGGGGCCTTAACGTGCTCAAAAACTCTTGAAAATTGGCACACACGTTGGAATGTGCGGTCATTAGGACGCCGCAGAGGCTGGGACCCGGGCGCGGCACGGGGGCTCTACGGCGCCCCCTGGAACAAAGTCAGAAAACAATGTATAGCTCACACATACTTGCACGTATTCATATGAAACTCGGTACACATATAGAACTCATTGAGCCGAACAACTTTCATACTGTATGTCATAAGCTCCGTCCAACAGGAAGTCGGCTATTCAGGGCTGTTTAAAAAGCGCATGCTCTGGAATTTGATATACTCCTCTGAGGATTTCCAACCGATTGCCACCAAACTCGGTGTTCAAGATCTCAAGACATTGGGGATGCTAAATTGCGAAGGGATTTTTGATATCTCGAACGGTTTGCCCGTGGCAAGGCGATGTAGCAAATTTGCTTAAAAGGGAATTGTATATAAATAATTACAATCAACTATGATTAATTACAATTATTTATATCGTTGACAGTAATAACCGTCGCAGAATTAAATTGCCATCAACTAGTCTGTTCGTCCAGCGAACATTAAGTTCATATCAACTCTAAGAAAGGATATTTTCTTGGCCACAGAAAATACTTTTCTAAGTAGTAATGCATTAGAGCATGTAGCAAGGATCAAAATCGTAAAGGGACATTTAATATGCAAGGCAGAATCAGAAACTCATGTAATTTGTGCGCACAACTTTTATTAACTAAACACTTATGCAAACTAGTCTAACAAACAAACACACAAACTAACAAACAAACATACAATCACTCATACATGGGGAAAGGGCTAATGAGAGTTGATGGATGAAACCATCAGGAAAACCAGAGAATGCAGTTACGGAGAAAGTCATTTAACCACCTGAGTAAAACCATCAGTGCCATTTATAACGGGGATTATAACTTGTACTAATAACCTCTGTTTCGTTTATTTAAATGTACAATACTTGCATTGCTTTGGTCGTGGCGAGTGTCCGGAATGCAGTCTCAGATGAAAGTCTTACTGGTTTTCAAGGTTTGGACTCCCGATCACGTTCTTCCGGGTTGACGAGTGATGAATTCCAAAGATGTTCTGAGGTAGAAATGTTCTTCCAAGTAGTGAGTGGAAAAAGAGCTAAGAAAGAGATCTGCTGAGGCCAAGGAGCTTGGCTGAATGGAAAGACAAGGCCGCAAGGCCTGGCGCAAAACTTAAAATGTTCAGAAGAGTTTTAGCTCACATCTTCATCCTCTTAGGATCTAACAGAACCGCAGACTGCGTGGGGCGTCACTGAAGTGAGAGCTTTATCTGCTATAGAGGTCACACCTCTGGGGAGTCAAAGAGCCAATGGGAGTCCTGAACTTTGGAGGGAAAGGTTTACGGCTCTTTGTCTCTGAACATGGTAATTTGCATATGAGCTGGATTGGAAGTCGATATATAAACTACTAAAGATTCTTAGAACACATACATGTTGCATAGGTATCGACATATAATATACACTCTCAATTAGATCATCTGAAGACGAATTGATAGAGACCAAACATGATACAGTTAAAGTGATATTAACTAGTGATCTATTAGAAGCATGCATAAACAGGATAAAAATACACAAGAACATATACAAGAAGAATAATAACATACACAATGACCTGAAGGATATGTATGTTCATTCAAAGAATGGTCTTCTATGAATTAAAAGGGAGGAAATTTCTGTTTTTATGGGCATGGAGTGGTTTTCATAAGAGCCTGTTCTTACTGCACTTCGCATCTCACATACTTTTGAGCAATAAAACAGTCTTATCAGATGGTTTCCCTGGTAACTGAGCCTTTTAGGGTGCTCTTCCAGGAGAAGGGTCCAAAGACCCTCACAATTTGTTTGTGGAATGAGAGGGTTTCCTGAATTATTCATTAAATATAATGACTAAATGTGTGTCTGATTCGTCCAAACGCTACAGCGATGAAGTTATGGCGAGAAATGAGAAACAGGAAATGCCTAATAACATCCACATACATTGTCTGATTTTGATCAAACTTCAGTGGTTTGTTCGTTGTATGATGCCGATCGCATAGATGTGACTATTATGACTGAAAGTTATAGTGCCACCAACTGGCAGCAGGAAGTGTGTCAATTTCAAAAAGCATGTTTATTTTTACCCGATTTGCTTCAAACTTCATCTGAAGAATGTCAAAACACGGCCGATGTAAAACTGTTGAGGGAATATTGATATCTAAAATACTGTTGTCGTGGCAACGTGTCAAACTTTAACTTTTGTTTCCTGTGCTTTTGAGGCAGACAGCATGCTTAGAATTTCATGAAACTCAATAGACATCAGTATTAATGATAGATAGACACTGGCAAAAGCTTATAAAAAGACATGGAAGAGGCACTCTATAGCGTCACCTTTTGACAAAAGTTGAGGGGTTAGTTTTAGCTACAGACACCAAACTTGGTACATATATTGTTCTCATCAAGACGGACAACTTAATAATTTACACTCATTAGCTACGACCAACAGGAAGTCGGCTATTTTGATTTGAATGTGGATTTTTGGAAAAATCAGGCTGTGAATTAATGCATACTCCTCAGAGGAGAATTATACTATACACACCAAACTTTGTCTACATGATGCCAAAACATTGAGGAACTTAAATTGCGAACGGAGTTTGGATATCTTGAACGGTGTTGCCGTGCCAACTTATTAAATTAATAAGTTTAAAATAAAAATTTATTAAAATAAACAGTCTTTCACAGTCTTGATGCTTTGGATTAACCGTTTAATTGCTGTATCATTAAAACCAGACTGCCAAAGGGTTACTGTAATGCATGTGCTCGCTGTGCACCGTTTTCCTGATGCCACCGGGGTGGCATTTACACTGACGGCTTGGGCCCGCCATCGCTGCTTGCAGCTATATTTAGGGCCCGAGCACCGATGGTGTGAGGACCCTATTGGAATTGCTCCGTTTATTATTCTTCTTCTTCTCCAAAGTGAATCTTTGCACAGGGGTCAGAACTGGCGAAAATTTACATCTGATATGGGTTTCAGAAGTGGGTGTGGCAAAATGGCTCGATAGCGCCACCTATAAAATTTCAAAAGAGTGCGCCTCGAGCTACGTTTTACGTACATGCACGAAAATCGGTACACACGTGTAACACACCATTACCTACAAAAAAGTCTCTTGGTACAAAATCCAAAACCCAACAGGAAGTACGTTATTTTGAATTTCCTGTATGATTTTTGTGCAGTTTTTGCAATTTCCATGCCTCGTACTTTTACGAACTCCTCCTACAATTTTCCTACGTTTCATAGGAGTTCAGTCTTGAACACATGTCCATGCTCATATTCAGTTATAGTCATAGTGCCACCTGCTGGCAACAGGAAGTGACATGTTTAATACTATTTTGGACTACTAGGAACATATTAAAAAGCATCAATAAGTGTTAAATAGCCTGTCAACATGTTAGAAACATATTAAAACATGCTAGCAACACTTAGCTAAGTGCTAAAGCATGCTATTAATGCAGTGAAAGAGGAATTTGCTGTAACTCAGCCATGCAGTGTTCAATCTGCCCCAAATTTAACAAGTTTGAGAAGAGTCCCATCCTGAACACATCAACATGCCCATATTCAGTTATAGTCATAGCGCCACCTGCTGGCAACAGGAAATGACATGTTTAACACTGTAATGGACTCCTAGGAGCATATTAAAAAGTGTCAACAAGTGTTAAATAGGCTGGCAACATGCTACAAACATACTAAAACATGCTAGCAACACTTAGCTAAGTGCTAAATCATGCTATTAATGCAGTGAAACAGGAAGTTGCTGTAACTCAGGCATGCAGTGTTCAATCTGCCCCAAATTTAACAAGTTTGATGAGAGTCCTGTCCTGAACACTTCTGCATGCCAAGATTCAGTTATAGTTATAGCGCCACCTACTGTCAATAGGAAGTGACATGTTTAACACTCTGATGCACTATTAGCAGCACAGTAAAATATGACATTGTCTGCTAAACATGTTGGAAACATGCTCAAACATGCTAGCAACACTTACTAAGTGCTAAAGCATGCTATTAATGCCATCAAACAGGAAGTTGTTGTTACTCATGCATACAATGTCCAATCTGCCTCAAACTTCACATGTTTGATGAGAGTCCTGTCCTGAACACATCTACATGCTCGTATTCAGTTATAGTTATAGCGCCACCTACTGGCAACAGGAAGTGACATGTTTAACACTGTGATGCACTATTAGCAACACAGTAAAATATGACATTGTGTGCTAAACATGCTACAACTATGCTCAAACATGCTAGCAACACTTACTAAGTGCTAAAGCATGCTATTAATACTATGAAACAGGAAGTTGTTGTAACTCATGCATACAATGCCCAATCTGCCCCAAACTTCACACATTTTATAAGAGTCCTGGCCTGAACACATCTAAAGAGAATATTCAGTTATAATTATAACGCCACCTGCGGGCTACAGGAAATTATTTGTTTCACACTAACTTAAACATGTAATGTCTGATGTGGCCTAAACTTCACATGTTTGATAAGAGTCCTGGCCTAAACACATCTACATACCAATATTTCAATTATAATCATACCGCCACCTGCTGGCAACAAGAAATTTCTTGTTTTACATTAACTGAAACATGCAATGTCCGATCTTCCCCAAACTTCACATGTTTGGTAGGAGTCCTGGCCTGAAGACATCCACATGCCAATATTCAGTTATAATCATAGTGCCACCTGTTGGCAGCAGGAAATTTGGCACATATAAATGACTTTGACATATTCCTCCTATATTTACCACTTTAAAAGCATATTGCCCACTGTTCCCTGTTTTCCTATGGCCACGTGATGGTGGTGAGCCCGGGTGCAAGGGCCCTTTCATCGCTGCTTGCAGCTTTAATTTGTTTTGTTTTTTTAAACACCAAACTTCAAACTCATCTATGCCACATTGGTTATTTTTGAAGTAAACTTTTGCCCATTTGTTGATTAAATAAACTGTTTTAGACTGCTGCTTGAATTGAACACAACGTCCAGTGTGTGCGAAAGTGAGTGAGTGTGTGTGTGGTGTGGTGTGGTGTGGTGTGTGTATGTTTGCGTGTGTGTGTGTGTGTGTGTAACTATCGGTATCAGTAAATCCACTGTTGGTGGAGCTGTACAATCTTCAGCCATGTTCTGCTGTGAGGGACTTGTTCTGATCATTAACACACAGCAGCCTCAGGCAGCATCGTCTCTCAGCCGGTGTTTGCGCGGTCAGGTGTCTGTAGTCAGTGCATTTCTCAGTAGGTTTTGGTTTCTCTGCAGAGCATAATTCCACCTGTTCAAAACACCTTTTATGAGTAACTCCTCTTGTGTCCATTTGCAGCTTGATGTTGTGTGAAGTGTTCAGTGGACTGTGTAAAACATCCAGCTGCTGATCTGTACTGTAGTGCACTGTCAAACATACAGATCTGCAGAGACCGCTGAAGACGAGCAAAGCCACTCATCTATTCTTGTTCTGACCGAGAGCTGCTCGTTGAATAGACAGATGTGATCGTTATAATGTCTCTCAACCTTTCGTCCTCCAGAATATGAACTGGGCTCTCCATTTAGCCACATCTGGACTGGTGATTTGTCTATTGGACTTTCTGCCACATTGTCAAGCGTGGTCTGTCACAGATGAAGCACTCTTTGTGTTAGCTGTATGCTTAGATTGGAAATTGTATTTCAGACTGCATGTACAACAGCGGTAAGTAAAAAAACACAGGAAACTCTTTTTTTGTGAGGGAGCCCTCTAGCAAAGATATGTAATGGAATTGTCCATTCAGAAAACCTCAGTTTTCAGTTTTTTTTATTGCAGACTTAAAATTATATCACCTTCTTGTGAACTGTAGGTGATTCACAAGTGTGTTCTTTCAGATGTGACAGTGCCCAGTATTCTCCTACCTTGACAACAGTAACCAGGCCTTCATTAGAAACGGGATCAGTGGGCACAGAGAAATGGCCTATGGGGTCACCGGCTGTTATCTTGTAGACGGTCTTCCACGCTCCTGTGTTGGGCTGGTCCTTGTCTGTTACTGTCAGGTTGGCCACAATAACGTTGATCTGGTTCTCTGGTACCGTGCCGAAGAACTGTATAACATAACACATGTACGTGACAGACACAAAACAGAGAACATGTAATGTTATTATTTATATGTCACAAGCTGATACTGCATTATTAGTCAATGGACCTCTTCTTCATCTGGCCAGGATTTCTACATTTGCAAAAATGTCCTTAATTCAGCTTTTGTTTCATTATAAGGTGCCTATAGTCTAGGACTCAATATTTGCATTGCTTTGACCCTCGATTTCGATTCTCTTTGTACACAGAACAGTAACAGTTCAACAGTCTACAAGGGGCAAAACATTTAAACAGATGAAAACAGCTGACTCTCGCCTTTTCCTTTGTTTTTAAATCTTTATACAAGAAATCCTGCGAGTCATAAAGAACATGGTGTTCTTCCACCTCCACGAAGAGACGAGTGCAATCCATTACGTCTCCTCGTTTATCTAAATGTGAGGTACAGGGTAGTTTTCCTTGCTTCTGGATAAAAAGCCATGTATTGACTGTGAAACACATTAGACTTTAAATTATATTAACCTATGGTGAAATTACTACATTTTCATGTCAATACATGTATATTTTAATGTGAACAATGCGCTATAGCTTTAATCCACCGAAAATCCACCAGCACACCGAAAATAAAGTGTGTGAACCTGGCATCAGTACAATCACCAAATCAACGCGCACATTTACAGAGGAATTGCACAAAAAAGAGTGTTTTTTGAGAGTAACACACTCTTCCTAGATTGTTAAATGTTTTAAATATAAGGACTTGTTAATGTATGTTAGCCATGTATACCTGTAATCTTGCAAAATGACTGTGTGTTTGTGTGTGCGTGCATGAGTGTGTGTGTGTGTGTGTATGAGTGTGTGCGTGTGCATGAGAGTGTGTGTGCGTGCATGAGTGCGTGTGTGCATGAGTGTGTGCGTGTGTGTGCGTGTGCATGAGTGTGTGCGTGCTTGTGCATGAGTGTGTACGTGTGTGTGCGTGCGTGCGTGCGTGCATGAGTGTGTGAGTGTGTGTATGAGTGTGTGCGTGTGTGTGCGCATGAGTGTGCGTGTGTGCATGAGTGTGCGTGCATGTGCGTGCGTGTGTGAGAGTGTGTGAGAGTGTGTGTGTGTGTGTGTGTGTGTGTGTGTGTGAGTGTGTGTGTGTGTGTGTGCGTGTGTGTGCGCGTATGTGCGCGTGTGTGTGTGCGTGTGTGTGTGCGTGCGTGTGATCTTACGGTCTCAGAGGTAAACTCCGGAGGGTTGTTGTTGACGTCTGTGACGGTGATAACAGCAGTTCCTCTGTTAGAAAGACTGTACATGGGGTTTCCTTCCATGTCAGTGGCTTGAATAATCAGTGTGTACTGAGGCACTTTCTGCAGAGACAGACCACAACATCAATGCTCACATTTAACCAACATAAATCCAACTAATCATGTCTGAGAAAGTCAAATCTTTCTTGCAAAGGTGAATATTATGAAAACGTATACATTTCAGAAAATGGAAGCAGAGAATGAAGTGTTTTGCTTTCAGGGCCACGTTTTATTTTCACCTGTGTCTAATTCACTAATTAGCATCCTGTGTGATTGTCTTTGCTCATGTTTGGGTGGATGTTTATGTAAGATGGTGTTTGATTTCTACTGAATTTTTATGGTGATGTTCATGGTAAATGAATTAAATTAAATGTTTTGGAATTGATTTGCACCAGTAGTCTGATGATCAGTCATGTTGCACAATCTAATAGTGTCTTTGTGCACTTTCAGTTTGTTCCTGTTTCCCTCGTTACTGTCAGACTGTTCTCTGCTGTGTTTGTCATTTTTGGATTCATGAAAGTGTTTGCATTCTTTAAGTGATTGTGGTTGCATTGCTCCAGCAATCAGACGAGACATTTGATGGTTGCACTCACACTGGAATTTCACATAATCACAAAATTAATTAGTTAGCCAATTAGGTGAATGTGAAAATAAATTTCATTGATTTTTTTCAGCCAAGTAGTCAGTAGGTTTTATGACTAGGAGAGTTTTGAGGAAAGGTCTGTTTTACCTGCAAATGACTCAGAACTGACTCTTATTAATGAAGATTTCATGATGAAGCCCTTATGTTTTCTATCTTGATTTTCAGGTCTTGTCAATGTCCGGTTGTTTGTGAGGTGAGCTTAGCTCTGTTTCCAGGAGCGGCTCCTGAACATAAATGTGACCCTGCCTGTGAAAACCCAGCTAAAGTAATTTTTTGGTGATTTACTATTTTCTGCATAAAATTACTCCAAAGTCCGGCTCCACCATCACCACCACCACCACTTCCGGAAACACCGCACGCACTTCTTCGCCTACCATCATCGCCAGTCCCATGGCCAGACCAGCGCCCTTCTCTGGATCGGTGGAGGAGTGCAACGGATTTCTCCTACAGTGTACTCTCACCTTTGAAATGCAGCCACAAATGTATCCCACTGAACAATCTAAAATTGCATACATTATATCTCTGCTAACAGGTACTGCATTGCAATGGGCAGAGACGATATGGTCTCAGGCCGGCCCCGCCACCAAGAACCTTCAAGATTTCATCTCTCATTTCCGTGAGGTATTTGGCAGGACTGGTGGCGATACCACAATCAGCGATCAACTCTACCATCTACAGCAAGGTAATCTGACTGTTAATGAATACTCTATCAAGTTTAGAACCCTTGCAGCGGCCAGTGGATGGAACGAAAGATCGCTGCTCACCACCTACCGGCAGGGGTTGGTTCCACAACTTCGCTTGCAACTTGCTCCCTATGATGACTCCATCGGATTAGAGCAATTTATCCAGCTGTCCATTCGCTGTGCAAACCGCATGCAGTCCTGTCTAGCAGAGTTATCTCCCTCAGAGTCTGCATCATTCCTCCGCCGACCAGTTTCCACGACCCCTCCAGATTCATCCCCGGAGCCCATGATGATCGATAACCAGAGACTCACTCCAGCTGAGCGGCAGAGAAGGTTGACCCGGGGTCTCTGCTTATATTGTGGGGCGAGTGGGCATATGATCCTGGCATGCCCCCTTCGTCCTCATCGATCTGTGGTGAGTGTCATTCAACCCGCAGATGTTAAGATGGAACCACTCACTACTTTTGTAATGCTTACTGCCTCTGTGTCTGTTTCAGTATCCGCCCTACTCGACTCCGGGTCAGCGGGAAATTT
>JAFVLL020025904.1:27500-42403 GCA_021397915.2 Tor tambroides | reverse complement strand
TAAGTAATTTGAATAAATGCAATTTGACTAATGAAACGGGGAAGATTTTTAAAATGATATTAATAAACTGAATGTGTTTTAAATACACAATAACCAAGGTTTATATATTTACCATCAATAAATCCAATTTAACTAAGTAATCTTATTCATCTAATTAATACATTTTAACTAACCATGTTCATACTTTTATTTCAATTGAATAACTGTAATTGTTTCCACAATGAACAGATTTATGCTGATTCTAAGCAAATCCAATAAATACGATTATTTAAATAAAATTCCATAGATGCAAATAGTTAATTATTAACTATGCCATGCTTTTTGTGTGCAGAAATTCTATCAATTTCATTTATTCATGACTGGCAAATATGCATAACGTTAAGTTTATTCGTTTGTTTACTCTAAATCTGTGAAATCCAAATGGATGGTTAATATTATACATAATTCAAATACATAAATCTTAAATTTAAGTCCAAGTTTAGTGAGAAGGAATCAGATGCACACTCCTGGTCCAAAATGTAGGTTTTTTAAGTTGCCTCATTTTGGCCAAAAATCTAAGGCAGATGCGAAAAGCAATCTCATAATGCAGTGCAACAAGCTCAGTAAATATATTGTATTGAATATTAAAAAGGAATATACTTTTTTAGCCAGTGTTTGTGAGATTTATGCTTTTTAGCGTATGCTGGCATCAAATTCTGTTGCATTTGTGAGTTGAGTGTCGTATTGCGATTGACACGTGAGGCATTATTTGATGTAGTGTTTCGAATCAGTCACTCGTGAGATTTAGTTTAAATTAGGATTCTGCCTTAGAAGGTTTTGGAACAGATGTTGATTAACTACTTTGTCGCAACAGAATTAAGTTCTGCAACCAAAATGATTTATCTGTCCATGATTATCAGTTATTCCATGTTGTGCATGTTGTGTGAGCTGATTGGTTGATTGGTTAAGGTTCTTTTGTTTGGGTTGCTGGCCATAATCTGTACTGTTCTCCTGTGCAGAAGACGTCTAATGTCTGCATGAAATATGTTTACAAGAGCGATGATCAAAATATAAAATATACATAAACATATTCATATCTTTCCTACAATACTAATCGCAAAATAAGACAGACTATTGCTGTCACAAGTCATTGTGAGATCGGAGGCACAAAAAATTTGGACACCGAATCTGTTTCTTTTTAAAATATACATGTTATAAGACAGAAATACCGATTTAACATTATCTTAAGAACTCAATACTGGCCTTACTTTAAAACTGGATTAATACAAAAAGAGCAATGCAAAAACATTTATCACCTTGTTCATCAGTATATCATATCTGTGCCAATTTGAGCACATACTTACTTGAAGCCAGTAATAATATTTAAAAAATGTATTTGTTTGGCTAATGGACCCCTAATATTCGATACATTTTTCTTTTAAACATATGTGACCCTGCACCACAAAACCAGTCATAAGGGCCCATTTTTTGAAATTGAGATTTATACGCCATCTGAAAGCTGAATATATAAGCTTTCCATTGATGTATGGTTTATTAGTATAGGACAATATTTGGCTGAGATACAACTATTTGAAAATCTAGAATCTGAGGGTGCAAAAAAAATCAAAATATTGAAAAAAAAATCGCCTTTAAAGTTGTCCAAATGAAGTTCTTAATGATGCATAATACTAATCATAAATTAAGTTTTGATATATTTATAGTAGGAAATGTACAAAATATCTTCATGGAACATAATCTTTATTTAATATCCTAATGATTTTTGGCATAAAAGAAAAATTGATAATTTTGACCCATATAGTGCATTTTTGGCTATTGCTACAAATATATCCGTGCTACTTAAGACTGGTTTTGTGCTCCATGGTCACATATGTACAATGAGTTTTACGTTGACACTCCATCTGTCTGATGTAGCTGTATTTATCATTTATTTTTATAAAGTAAATTTCTGGTTTGTCAGAGCAGTGTTGTCAATACAACAGCATTTTTATTTTCAATGTAAAATGCTTTTTATTTTAATTTAATATTTATTATTCATTTATTAATGAAATTCTTAAATATTAAGTACATAAATAATTCAAATATTTAATTTTAGAACTGCGTCATACCCAAGTGCAATCATTGATATAATTATTATAAAAATGCAACAGTCTAATGAGCAGTTCAGCAATCAGTTCATTATGGTAATTATGCAAACTGCCTCAGAAGGGCTGATTAAATATCATTAGGAGTCATCTATGACTTACTTTGGCTTTGGAAAGTACTATAGGAAGTTACACCCCAGTTTTTGGGTAGTTCATTCCTCCCTTGATCAATTTGTTTTTCACATGGAAGACACAAATACAGTATGTGTATTATACATAAAGATGATGTATACATATATTGTACATCTTTTTTGTAAAAGCTACAAATGTATGGATGCAATGCATCATGTGTTATCGATGAAGTCATGAAGAGCCAATGATTTGTAGCCTTAAAGATATAGTAGCACGTTATGAATAAACACTCCTTGTCTATGCATTGTGTGTTCAGTAAAATCTTTGTGTACAGTGCAAATAAAGTTCACATCAGAGCGCTATGCAAAGGCAGACTGTGGTTGGTACTTTCAGATTATATACTCCAAACTGCATACCATGTCAAAATCCCTTTATTTAAAGATTATTACAAAATGTACAAAACGTATTTACAAAAAACTAAGTTGTGTTGTTAGCTGAAACATACTTGTGAGATCAAAATCATGTGATTAGGTCTTATAGGAATAGTTCACCCAAAAATGAAAATGTGCTGAAAGTTTACTCACCCTCAGGCCATCAAAGATGTTGATGAATTTGTCTTTCATCAGAACAGATTTGGAGAAATTTATCATTACATCATTTGCTCAGCAAAAGATCCTCTGCAGTGAATGGGTGCCGTCAGAATGACAGTCCAAACAGCTGATAAAAACATCACAGTAATCCACATAGTTTAAAGTTAAAACGCCTAATTGATGAACTGGAGTTGTGTGGCTCTTATTCTGACGGCACCCATTCACTGCAGAGGATCCATTGGTGAGCAAGTGATGTAATGCTACATTTCTCCAAATCTGCAATGAAGAAACAAACTATTCCTTTAAATAAGAAAGTCATTTGTTCAAGAAGTATAAATCAACAATAACTGTAAATGATAATTTTGTAATATTTTATGATAATATATTTTGTTAAAACCAAATGCATGTGGGAAAAATATGCATTATGCAATGATATTCATTATATAAAAAAAGAATTATTTTATTACATTTCAATTCCAAATTTACCTGTCCAATAAAACAGTTAGTCATGAAAAAGAGGTGCTAAAATTTGTCATACTAGAATTAGAAAAACAAGTCTAAAACATTGCATTATGGGATACAGTGTCCTTTTCCCTATGCTCTTTTTGTACTATGCATTTTGTTAAATGTAGTAGTGCATGATATCCGCAACTAGTATGCATATTTGAACATACCAAATGATCTGAACCATAAATGTAGAAAGAGTGGAAAGAACTGCTGTCTGTTCATAAAAGTATATAATCTATAAATATGGCAGACCAATCATTTCTATACTCAAACACTAGATACAGTTCCAGTTTATTGGAGTTATTCTGTTCGTGTGTATTTCTCTCTCTGGTGCAAATTACAGCCACTTAATCAGCAATTAAGGTGAAATCTTATTAGACCATTACAAGTGCTTAACATGTCTTAACACTGACATAAACATTAGCCCACATTTTCAACATTCTTGTCCATGTCAATAGTTGTCACATTCTCTGATTGCATTCAAAATCCAAACCCCAAGCTTTCCAAATAAAACCAAAGAACCGTTCAAATCAGCAGCTGGAAGAGAATCAACACTCCTGTAGATCAGTGAAGTAAGGTGATGTGTGATTACAGCTCTTTCTCCACAGCACTTGTGATCACTGTCCTCTTCAGGCTCTCTTTGACCCTGATGAACTCAGGCACGCACTTTGACTTTTCTCTCTGCTCTTCGGCCTCTCTCTCAAACTGAGAAGAAGAATTATTAAGGTCAAATCATTTCTGAATGAGGTTATAGTACATGGTGTATATATTACGACTGACAGCACATTTTTTGGAACCCAAGATCAATGTGTAATTTGCATCAATTCCCAGCATGTATAGGCCTTTTTAGCATATATCAAAAAATACTGTCCATTCAACACTC
Organism: Tor tambroides; assembly: GCA_021397915.2. NCBI lineage: Eukaryota > Metazoa > Chordata > Actinopteri > Cypriniformes > Cyprinidae > Tor > Tor tambroides. Next base: position 38,210 of record JAFVLL020025904.1, on the reverse strand, counting down.
ATTTCAATATAGTTTGAGGAATGGTATTTCAGGTTTTACCTTCTCTAACCTCATCTGTCTCTTCAGTAACTCCTGCTCCAGTGGTGATTTCTCCTCATGTTTTCTGTCTTGTTTCAGAACTTGAGCTCTGTTTCTCTGTTCCAGAACTCTCTGTAACTCTGGCTTCTCCTCCACCACTGCTCCTCTGATAGATAAGTCTTATTATATCTCAGATAATATAAATTGTTCATTCACTGCAATTAAATGGAAAGGGAATCCTGGATGTGGAGGACGCTTAAGGTCAAGTTCACCTTTAAGAACATCTCAACATGTTAACTCTTCTATTGTAATTACATACTGTATGAATGGATGGATAATGATTACAAACTATTATATTTAAACCATTAAACCATTAAAAATATGGTAACAAGCTTCCATTAGTTAATGCATAAACCAACATTAATACATTTGTTACAGTATTTATTAATCTTTGTTAATGGTAGACGTTCATTGCAATATGCATATTAACAATATTAACATTATGCATTGATGGATCGTTCACGATAAGGAGTGTGTATTAAGAAAGCAAATAGGGTCGATTTTGATTTCAGTTGTTTCACTTCAATAACATCACATTTAAAGGCCTTTTTAATGTATCCACAAGAGGGAAACACCATGCCAGAGGCTCTATAGTTAACTACATTAACTGCACGCACAAATTTGACTTTATTGCCATCTGTTGGACAAAACATGTACATGCAAGGGAGACGTAAACAGCAGTCCCTCTATGGGTACATGTTGGAAGTGAGATTAGGAATTGGGTCAGGTGATAAATTAAGGCTGCAACTAAGCTTGTTCATGCCTAAAAAATGTGAACATGCTTTCAACTCAAATTCTGGGTTAGTTTGCACCTTTTGTATGTAATAATCAGCTCTCGCTGGAGCTCCCGGTGGCTCTTGGACGCTTTGATGGGATTGTGGAGCTTTTTGGGCCTGATGAGCTCTTCATAGTAACCGCTGTCTGTTTGCTCAGGAAGCAACTTGCTCTGGTCTAAATCATCTTCTCTTCCCCATCTCTGATCAGGGTCTATCACAGATCCAAAGTCAGAGACTAAATCTAAGGGTGAGAGAGAAGCAAAAGAGAGCATTCTATTAAAGGAACAGTTTACCAAAAAAAAAAAAAAAAAAAAATTGCTGAAAATTTTACAAACAGCTGATAAAAACATCACAGTAATTCACAAAAAATCCATCAATTAACATCTTGTGAAGCAAAAAGCGGCATTTTTATAAGGAACAAATCCATAATTAAAGTGTTTGAACTTCAAACCATCGCTTCTAGCCAAAATACCTGTACATAATTCATAACAATGCTTCCTCCAGTGTAAACATCCATCTCCTGTTGTCATCTGACTTTAAAATCCAACAACATATTTGTTTAGAACTGTTTTGACTTGTAAACGGTGCTTGATCTGTGCAGATTTCTCTCTTCATTCAGACAAGATGACTTTTTCACTGGAGAAAGCAATATTGAGGTTTCAATTGAGGAGGACTTCAGCTATAATCAAATGATTGAAGTTAAAAACATCGTAATGATCAATTGGTTTCTTACAAACACACAGCTTTTCACTTCACAAGACGTTAAGTTTTTATCAGCTGTTTGGACTCTCATTCTGACGGCACCCATTCACTGCAGAGGATCCACTGATGAGCAAGTAATGCTAAATTTCTCCAAATCTCTTTTCAGTAAAGAAACAAATTTGAAAAGTTAATTTGCATAGAAAAAGTAATAGGACAGCTTACATGACCGTAGCACCAAACGCACCTTTGTTCAAGGAAGCATGAGTAATAATAATGAAAAGCACTATTAATCAATGTAATTGCATCAAATTAAATGAAAGGAACATAGAAAACCTGATTCACCAGGTCCAATAACTGGTTGAGCACAAGCAGAGTTATGACTTTGATGATTATGATCTGCCTGTGAAGGAAAATGGATATGAGTACATATTTTAACCACAAAACAAAATACAAAAACCAAAACTTCAAACGAAATCTTGATTGTCGCTTGCATTTTCCCTCTGCTTTTCATAGTGATGTGCTATATAGTGATACCATAATACTCTGTGATTAACATATTTTCCATTGGTAATACCATGGTATTACCATGGTAGTGAACAAAAACCATACTATCACTATTATCATGCCCAAAAAGTATAAAAAGGACATTACACTGTCTCATCATTATCTATCATCCAAATGATCGAAAATAATCTCCAAAGCTGTTGATGAACAGCACAATAGTCCTGTGTGTTGAGAGAAATTTGCACTAACACAAGGGAGGCATTGTGGGTATGTGTACGTGTGCGTGTGTGTGTGTGTGTGTGTGTTAACACCATGCTGGGTTGATCATATTGGACTAAAATGGTTTTGGGACCAGCTGGCATTTAGCCACCTCATTACTGGCCCTACCAAACAAACTCTCCATTTTCCCTTCATAATCTGTTTGCTGTCTAGAATGGGATTGTGTCAGGAAAGTCACGAGGAGTCCTTGGACTAAATCACCAAAGGAAAGAAAATCAGAAAGGAATCAAAGTATTCAAATGAAGTTAATGTTATAGATTGCAACTAAATATGTACTTTTTTTTACATTGAAAGAAACCAAAAGATGTGAAAGCTACAGATTAAGACATCTGGAGTCGAGAAGAATGTAGGCTGTTTCTATGCTTTTATGCTGTCTATTTAAAAAAATGTTAATTGAAATAAAGGTGAATATTAGATGTAAAATTGGCAAAAAAGGTTGCTTTGGCAGCTAATAGAAATTCAAAACTAAAGCTGAACTGAAAATAAAGCTAAAACAAAAATTATATTAAACCTTAACTGAAAATGTAATTCTAATAATAATAATAATAATAATAATAATAATAATGTCAAAGGCACATAACAAAATTACCAAAAATTATACAAAAACATACAATTAAATTGAAAATATACTGTAAAAAGCTCATCTAAATTATTAATAAAAACTATAATAGTACAAACAATACTAAATAACACCTTAATTTCACACATATTCCTAAGAACTGAAACCAAATGAACTTAGACACTCAACTCATCACATAACGTGCACTTTTAAGTATATACATACACATAAGTATATTTTATCTTAGAATAAATGTCTCATGCTCAAACTTTGTGATCAGAAGTCACACAAACAAAATAGCATCAAACAAAAGAAACAGTCTCACCTCATAAATTTCAGCATTTTAAGCCTAAAACACTGATTTTTGAACAATGTCCATTTACAATCATCCATTTGTGTAACAGAGTTTGAGTCCTGTCAGATCTTTAGAGGAGGTAACATACCAACAAACAGGTTCTTCAAACTAGATTAAAGTATCCTTACTTTCTTTCCATGGGTCACTCCCATGATTCCAAAGATGCAGAGAGCTCAGTGCCTCAGGATTGTTCCAGAAACAAATTCTCTGGGATTCCACCTGCTATTTTCATGCAGAGCAAGAGGAGAAGCAGGAGGGGGGTGTACATCCCTCCAAACAAACCCAAACACACACACACTTTTACAACCCAGAGTGCATACAGTGTCCTAACTGGTACTACAATCCCGCACAAGGAGGGAGAATGAAAAAAGGGACTGTGTTAAACTGTCACTTTCCCATTTTCCACTCTTCATTGTTAATATCAACAGCAACAGTGTTACCTTATATAAAAGAACCAGTGTGAAGGAATTCTGTATGAGAACAGAATCATCTGTATTATCTTTCAAATGTATTTTTGTTTTATAATATTATCATAGTGGCAGAATGTTGCTTTTTTAGTGTTTGGAAAAGAGCAGGGTAAACATATGTAAAATTTTGCCTAATGTGTTACAATGAAGGAAGACATACAGATTCGGAGCAATACGAGAGTAAACCATTCCTTCAATTTTCAGGGTAGATAGCAAGAAAGCTACTGTGTTGTTAATGTCCTATTTTCAAATGTCCCAAACGTGGTGATACGAGGTTGGCTAATGTGGTTTATTCAATCTCAGATATTCTGGGAAAGCAGCCAATGATCTCCGCCATCTCTGGCCAGTCTTCATACACGTTGCTCCTCATATCATTTTGAATTAACTAAATATAACAGAGAAAACAACCAACATAAAACTAAAAAAATAATTTTCGTTCATTGAAATGAAACTAAAGTAAAACGTAAATACTGGATGAAAAACTTAAACTTATAAAGATGTTCCAACCTTTTCAAAAGGCCTAGCTTCATTTATTCCATAGGCGCCTGCGAATACCCAGCTATCCCTGGGCTTCAGGGATTTGACCAATGTGCTGCCCAGTGCAGTGAATATATCTCTAATCTCATTAGTCAGCCTGGAAAAGAGATGATGGCAGTGGAAGTGAGACATGTATGAATAATTCAACTCTAAGGCCAAGTTAATCATGTTGATGGTGTGTGAAGGCTGTCACATTTTTACTTTGGTGTAGGGTCAATGTGTGAGGCCACAAGCACTATATTTCCTGGCTTTAGTGTCTTTAGATAGGCAAGTAATTCCTCAGGATCTTGAAGGACAAACAAGCAGTTCCGTACATCAGGACAGTTTTCCTTCGTATCTTGTTAGATTTAGAACAATTTCACTAAGAAACCTACCTCTAGATTCCAGATTAAAGGTCTTATTTCTTAAAACCTCACCGGTTTCACCTAAGAAAAGAAGAGTCACTAAATCAAATTAAATTTTATTTGTAAATATTAATAAATATTAATACTCGCGTAAATATATACTCAAATATTTTTAACATAAGTAAATACGAAAATGATTACGAGATGTTTTTGAACTAAATAAAATTGAAATCCTGTGTAATTATTTTTAATAAACGAACCGTTTGCTAGCACAATGTTCAGCCCCTGTCCTGCATTATTCTTAATGCCACCCATGATGCTGTCGAGAAGAACATTTGCACTCATTTAGCATCTATAAGTACCACTTCATCCAAAAATGAAAACTGTCATCATTTATCACAATTCAACTTAAAAATGGTGCATATTTGTCAGTCATACATAAATGAAACAAGTAATAAGAGATTTCTCTTATATTACTAATAAACTGAATGTGTTTTAACCAGGTTTATATATAGCATCAATAATTATAATTTGTTTTAATCTCATCCATTTGAAAAAAAAAAAACTGAATCTTGCTTATAGCCATATTTAAACCATGTTCATAGCTTTAACTGATTAAATGTAATTGTTTCGAAATGAACAGATTTATACTGATCCTAAGCAATTACTGAATAAATGCATTTAGAAAATATGGTTAAACCAAATCACTATAACTATAATTCATCGAAAAGTAATTTAAGTAATCCAAGAATTGTGTGCTACAAGCCATACAACAGGTTTGTGTGAGGATTTGTTGTTATTCGCTGAAAATATTTAAATATGTCCAAGCTATTTCACTGTAAGCTTTGAAAAGTATTTACAAGCAGCATGAATGTTCTGATGAATATCTAATTTTGCATTCCAAGTCATATGGGTGAGTAAATGATGACAGAATTTTATACAATTAATTAAATCACCACTGTGTTAGTCTGTCAGGATGTAACAGTTCTTACATTGTATTGTTAAAGCAGATCTTTGCAGCCACCACATTGGCTACACCACTGTGAAGGTGGAAGGGAAAGTGGTTGATAGGGCAGTGTTTATGTGGACAGCAACCAAAATGAGGCTTAAACAGACCTGGCCAAAGAAATAAACAAGTCGCCTGAAAAAAATATAGTACTGAAAGCATCCTAATAAGCTTTTCTTAAACTCCATCTCGTCCACAAATTCACACAAAATTAAGCTTACCTGGATTCCGACAGTCTGCCACAAAATCATTAACTTCATCTGCAATATAAAACAACCCCAATCTTATACTGTAAAACATAACAGTAATAAAATAGATTTTAATAATGTTACGCATTAAGAAGCTGTCATGTGTGATCACCATGCACATTACATAACCGTTTGGCAACTTCTTGGAGTTTTGACCAGTTGATAGAGAAACACCATATTAAGATGATCATCATTGCGAGAACATACACACGATCTGGAAAACATAAGTAACATATGCTCACTATACACACAAACAGTCATACAAAATAATCAGCTAAAAAAAATGCTAAAAAAGCATTTTTTACCTTCAAGTCTCATTTTTGGTAGCAAAAAATAATCTTCTGGGCGTCTCACGTGCTTGATGTAGATGCAATAATAAAATTATTTAAAATACAATTGCCTGAAATCCAAAGAAAGTTGTTACCTGTTTGAAAGTTCTCAGGACTATGGTGGTGTGTGAAACCTGACCCAACAGGATCTATCTTAAGGTGTGGCAAATTTGCAACATTAAATACAAACAAATCTAATCTTACCTAACCTAACCTGTCAACTAGACAGATGTGTTGTGTGCTGCCCTCTTGTGGCTATCTATAATATAAGTGTATGCACATTCAACCACAAAAGGAATATTAATCTATATCATTTTATTCCTTCTCAGTTAAACAAACTGTTTCTTTTTTTTTTTTTTAAGTAGTCAGTAGTTCAGTCTCAGATAAGAGGGTGCAAACATTTGAAAATCTAAAGATACAGAATTCCATAATCAAAAATACTTCCCAGCATGAACTGAGCTCATAGAAACACGTTATGGAGCTCTGGACTGCACATAATAATTCTCCATCGACATCATCATATTAAAATAGAGGTGAAGTCAAACACTGCCATTAGAAAATACCAATGCAGGCATATGAGTGCACTGCAGATTACTGTTCAAATACCACAGAGTTAAATTATACAGTAAGGCACTAGTAAATGCAAAATCTACAGCATGGTTTATAGTCAAATGCTTATTCAGACGTGCTTCTGGTATTGGTGGCACTGTTCACAGTATCCAGTGGGAACAACCCTGAGATCATAAAGCTGTTTTAAAATCAAGAAAATGTCAGGCACAATAAATAGAGGAAAACAAAAAACAGTCCAAGAGTGCACATCAATTAGGCCAAAAAGGCTCAATGTGGGTGCTTCACCACACAAGAATAGGGACGAAAACATCAAAGTAGGCACACCACAGCTCCAGAGATATAGAAGTACAGTGTCTGATGAAGAGCGTTTAAGCTCGAAACGTCACCTGTGGTGAGAACATAATTAAATACTTCTATATCTCTGGAGCTGTGGTGTGCCTACTTTGATGTTTTCGTCCACAATAAATAGAGGAACAATAATTTCAACAGACTTTGGTACAACGTGCCTTGCATTGCGAAATTCAAGAAAACACTAAAGTTCTTCAAGGAGTGCATTTAAAAAGTAGTTCCAATATTGACCAAGATATTGACCAAGTTTTAAGCAATGGGCACCATAATAACTGATAACCATAACAGCTCTTTTCATAAGTTATTTGCCTGCAAATAAATCATAGTAACTTTTATCACTAATGAGCATCTTAATATTTCTGAACCACTTCCCCACAGTTCTTTCATGTAGGGGATTTTAGCCTTTGAATCCTGCCAAATTTAACCAGCTAATTTTAACTGGTTGGTGGACATATCCGTGCTGAAAAATGGTGGAACAGAGATAAATATTTCAGGAACTCCTGGTGGTTTTTAAATGACTCATGTGATGCTTTTGGCCATATAATGTCACAGCATTAAAAAGGAAGATAAACGTCAAGGATAAATTATGCTACATGATTCACTCCAAAAGGTCCTGTGGAAAGAAAATCCAGAGTAAGAATAAAAAGTGTATATATAGTATACATAGTTTTGAAGGATATTATTACCACACAAATACTAACCTCATCTGAATCATCGTCCTCTTCTCTGGCTGCATTTTGTTCTTCCATTTGTCGCAGCTCTGAGTATCTATATGTTACATTACTGGAATAAAACAGTCTAAATTTAGTTGTTATTTAGTATGGACAAATATAGGTTTACAGTTATTAACTTCCATATAAATTATTGCAAAGTATTTTTTTGGTGACACGATTGTAATGTTAGGTTGCACTATCAAATAAAACACATGTTGCATATACCTCTGCGGACAGCAGTATTTCCGTATGATGAAGACAGCAGCTGCTATTGCAGCTACAATAACAATCACAACAGACGCGATTACTCCGAAATGGAGTCTTACAACCTGCGAAACAACACCAGATCATGGATAGTAAGTATGCAAACTGACAGAGAAGTGACTGACGCAAGAAAGTCGACAACGAACCTGTTGAACATTTGGTGCTGAGGTGGCTTTCTCCAAACTTTCTGACTGTCTGGATTCGCGATATGACGGAATGGCGAAAGCGAACTCATAAAAAATACTATATGAAATCAAATTTAGCAACATATTTGAGTAGTGGCTTAACTTGAACGACTTTCTCGCCATTATAACGTAGATGTTTACTTCCTTGTGATTCTACCTGTCAAATGACGTAAAGGAGAAACAGGCGCCTGATTGGTCGATCGTGTGGCAGCGCGAAGACTTCCGTCAACATTAAACGGTAGGATTACTTTTAAAAAGTGAGATTAATTTAAAACCTGTGAATTAAATTATAGCAAATATTACATCATTTAGTCCATTTTACATAATACTGTCTAGGAATCAATTTATAAGTCTGAATAAAAAGTTAGGACTAATAAACACTGAAATGGATTCAACAATATGAGTTTATTTCTTGCTTACTGAAAACTTAATTTATGACCTCATACATGCTTGAATGTAAATTTATTATTTAAAACTAATATTATATTAGAAACAGTTACAAAAAAAAAAAAAAACACTTTAAATCCCAAATTTCCATTAAAAGTATTAAATGTTATGAAGGACAACATGCTTCAACTAATCCATACACATAAATGGCAGTATTGAACAACATGGTTGTAGATGCTCATCTCGGGATCAGAGCAGTTGGTAATATTTCCCAGATTGTGGATCAAAGTAACAGTTGAGGCAGGGATCATACATTAAATTGAGAAACTCTTCCTCTCCACTGTTGTTGTGTAGTGTAGACCCTGTGGATAACAGAGAAAAAAGTTATATATATTACAACTGTTTTGTGTTTTAAAACTGATGTCAATAAAAGCCATTCAGCAGCTTCTAATAGGCAATTTAACTAAATGTTTGCATTTCGCATAGTGACAATTTGCCCCATATAGTGTATAAACTGTTCACAGAATCTTGCAGTAACAGTTAATATGTTTTATAACAAAGACAGAAACTGACTTTCGAAAATAAACCTGCCTTTAGAAATACTCAGTATCCTAAAAACCCTGATAACTTGCCCCTTTTTCTCCAACAGTTCAAGAGTCTTGTCACAAAAATATCACTGTGGGTTTTAGATGAAGAAGGAAAAATCAATCATGAATGTAATTCTACCAGTTCTTCTCTGTCCAAGAGAAATCTAGATCATGAATTATTTTTAGCAACAAAGGGTTGAGAATATGAGCCCAGGATGGGGATTTTTCTGGTGTCATACCTCTGGGTGAGACCTTGCCTTGGTCTCCTTTTCCAACTGCCATCTGTTGATTTGGATGAACTATCGGAGGGCTGAGGACATCAATCCATTCTCTACAAGAGGGTTAAACCGTATACTCATTCAAATACAGTGTATAATTTTTTCAGTATTTTAAAATTGGGAGCCAGTGTTTTAATGGTCCTAAAAATACTTTCTTCTGACTTAACCAATGGTATATAGTTTGATTATACCGAAGCTGGATCAAAGCCCATTTTCGAAATTCCTGATCTGTCGCTAACATGTTACCTCTTGTTGTGAATGAAGGACCCCCCTTCTGCATGTCTCTCTCTTTCATATTCTCCAATTTACATGACACTTTTTAAGGCACCATGTGGTGTTGATGGACGGGCTCCCTGGTGAGAAGGGAGGGAGGTGGATGATGACCTCCCAGGGAGCTCTGCTGCAGCGGTGACAGCTAGGTGACACATGCAAGCCTCTGAGCACATGCATAACTCCTGCTTATTCATTGTCCCTGACAACCATGCTTAATTAATCACTGAGGCGTGGCAGTGTGGGCAGCTTCCCTTGACAGGAAAAGTTCTGTGTAGGAAACTAACCATAGTTATGCTGTGTGTACAAAAACATTAGCATATTAACACAGCTCCATGAAGGATTTTTGATCTGTTAATTTATATTTAAAGGTCTACTTATAAACAGTCATTATGCAGAATCAGTTTCTTCCTAAACAATGTTTAATTATTACAGTGTAGTTTTTTTTTTAATCTTCTTATTGTATTATTCATTTATATACTACTACTACTAATAATAATAATAATGTTATAATAATTTACAATAATTCTGTTTATGTAATTCATTAAATATTACTGATGCTAAAATACTATTATTATTATTATTATTATTACTATTATTATTATTGTTTTTAATTATCATTATTGTTATTATTATTATATTTTTACTACTACTGCTACTACTACAACTATTACTATTAATAATAATAATAACAATCAATAATAATAATAAATATTATTATTATTATTATGTTTTATTATTAGATTTTTACTAATACTAATACTACTACTATTAATAATAATAATAATAATAATAATGAATATTTTATATTTTTAGCATCATCATGATCAATTGTCATAAAATTATTAGTAGTAGTAGTTTATAACTATTATATAAACAAAATAGTTATAATTAATAACAAACATTTATTATTTATTAAACATT